>JAHWFP010087905.1:18618-37380 GCA_023313725.1 Lithobius niger | reverse complement strand
TTTCGGGAAATGGCCTGTGTAGACGTGGGAAGATACCAGTGGTGCCATGGCGTGTTTTAAGTGGCATTTTAACATCCCTCCCAAAAGGTTTGACTCCACCAGCAAGGTACTTGCAGGAGTTCTAGCAGCTGTATTATCAGTACGCTAGATTTCAGTGGCGTTTCACTGACGGGTCGAACTCGGAAGTTGGCGTGGCATGTGCTTGTGTTCATGAGGGAGTGACTGTTTCCCATCGCCATCCATCAGAATATTCTGTGTTTTTGGCGGAGCTTCTGGCAATCGGTCTGGCTGCTGAATGGATCCTTGATTTTCGGTGGCACGCATTTTATTATCTTTAGTGTTTTCATAAGTGTCCTGGAGTCCTTGGCAACATACAACTCTCGGAACCCCTTGACACAGCAAATCCAAGCCCTGCTTTTCCGCTTGTCTGGCCAGTGGAAAACTGTGATTTTCTGATAGATTCTGGGCCATGCTGGGATAGCTGGGAATAAGCTCACTGATGCTTTAGTGAAAGGGTCGCTTTCTGGTCCTCTCAATAGGGATACGTGCCCTCGGAAGCCTTTCCGGCTTTAAGTCTGAGCCGGAAAGGCATCTGAGGGCACAGTTCCCTATGAAGAGGACCAGAAAGGACCCCTTTTACTCTCGTTGCTTGGCTAGTCTTGTGGGGCAAACAAGATGGCAATAAGTTGCGGGGCATCCAAATGTGGCACTGTCCGGTAATGGCACTGAGTTTGTCATCGCAGTCATCTGGAAGAGGTGTTGTTAGCCCGTTGGCGTATTAGTCGCACCAACCGTTCTCATTGTTTCCTTTTGGGGGGGGGGGGGGGGGGTGAGCCCCCCTGAATGTCATTGGTGCCGCCAGCCACTCCTGATCTTGCTGATGGTCACCGTCTTGATTGTATCCGACACCATTTCCACATCCCACGAGACGTTTCGTGTCGACTGGGCGATGATTCTTTTCTCTAGTCCAGGGTTTTTCAATTTTTGCCGGAGGTACAGATAAACGATAAAATATAGGTTTGGGGTTTGGTCAACATCTCTGCAATGTGTGGTGCAGTATCATCCCGGACCACGGCACTGTGACTGAAGTTGGTGCTAATAACCTAGCTGTCGACATGCCATTAAGTCTTATTCCCCCCATTCCACATAATGGAGGGCATCCCGCAAAAAGGGAGGAGGAAAGGGCTTCTACGTGCAAAGTCACTTATTATGGCGAGACACTCTGATTGACCGGACAACAGTGGAATATTTATCAGGGATGCCACGGGGATCGTTAGTTTTTCACATTTTTTTTATTTCACGCGTTTGCTTTTTTTCCACACTTTTTCGCACACAAATTTTAGACATTTTCACGCTTTTAACATGTTTTTTTTTAAACATCAAAAACCTATTCCCAAGGCACGAAATCATATTCAGAGGCACAACGAATTTAGGAGCACCGGCACGTTGCTTTTTGGGTATCTCCTCAAAGCAAAGAACAGTGACATTCCCACAGTGAAAATCACATCGCCATCTTCCGACTAAACAAATAACCTGGCTCACTTGCCAACGCAGGCAACTGAACTCCTTAAACTGAATTTCATCTTCATTTAGCCGTAGTTGGGCTGACTTGATTTATCATTCATTGCATGATGCAATTTGTTTTTATCAACAAAAAAATTTACACTTTTTGTTACCAATTTGGTAAGTTTTTCACATTTTGTCACACTTTTACTGGCGAGTCCTAATTTTCACATTTTTCATTCGGTAGCTCCCGGCAAGTATGTTGGGGAAGTTGAGCCTAAAAAATGACGAATGTAGTTGCAGCACGCTCATCCAAATACGGCTGTAATTTTTCGACATACACAGTAAGGAACCTACTGTTTCGAAAAGTATTGGAAGCATACACAATCGTTGCAGACAAGGGCAAGACAGTGAACCTTACTCAATTGTACCAAAAAATTTTTAGATGCAAAGAAATCTGGGAATTTCACCCTTGTAGAAATATCGTACGAAAGGGCCGAATCGTCCAGATTTGCTTGAATACTTCGTATACATAAAATCCCAAATATTTCTGCCGCAACTGTCGGCCGCCATTAGCAGAAACAACAGCTATACACGGAGGGAGGAGAAAAACAAAGCTGGAGGGCGAAAGTCAACCAACCCGTGTTCTACAATGGTCTACGTGATAACGATTTCCAGTTGAATAACAATTATTCGCTTGAGTGACATGCTACAGTCAGGTAGGTCTTTTGTTCTACTCTGTTTTTTAAGGTTTATTGTGTACTTTTTATTTTAGCTTCTTTAATATTATGTGGATGGAAAACTAGAACCTCTACAATAAATGGTTTTGTCAGAGATGGAGTAGACGGGTTTCCCTTCACTTGGATACTGTGACCTAATGGTGGGTTCAATCCCATGGTCCATTCACAGATCAAAATAATCATTCTTCAAGCAAGATTTTCTTTTGTCTTCTCTTCTTCTTCTCCTTTCCTCATCTTCTCTCTCCTTTCGCTTTTTCTTCTATCTTTTCTTGTTCTATTCTTCTCTTTACTTCTCTCATCGCCCGTCATCAAACTTCTCTTTTTTGTTTTGTCTACGCCTTTCCTGTCCTACTCCTCTCTTTTTCTTCTGTGTTCTCCTGTCCTGTACTTCTCTTTTTGTTTTGTCTTCTCCCGTCCTCTTCTTTTTTCCCTCCTATTCTTCTTTCTTTGTTTTGTCTTCTCCTGTCCTCTTCTTTTTTTCCCTCCTATTCTTCTCTTTTTGTTATGTCTTCGACTTTCCTCTTCTTTTCCTGCCTTACTCCTTTCTTTTTCATCTGTTTTCACCTGTCCTGTTCCTCTTTTTTTGTTCTGTCTTTGCCGTTCCTCTTCTTTTCCTGTCTTATTATTAAAAAAAAATTAAAAAAAGACACTCAAGCTCGACGCATAAAACGTTAAAAACACTGGTACCTAATATTTCGGAGCAATACGGTGGTTGGCTCCATTTTTAACGGTTAAAAACATAAAAACTCACACACTCAACAACCACCTTACCAGGTCGCCATGTTGAATAAAGTGCTCGAGTGTCTTTTTTTAACAATACATAACGCATTTTTTAACCATTTCCTGTCTTACTCCTCTCTTTTTCTTCTCTCTTTGTTCTATTTTCGCCTTTCCTCTTCTTTTCCTGTCCTACTCCTCTCTTCTTCTGTCTTCTCCTGTCCTCTTCTTTTTTCCTCCTATTCTTCTCTCTTTGTTCTATTTTCTCCTTTGATCTTCTTTTCCTGTCTTACTCCTCTCTTCTTCGTCTGTCTTCACAGTCCTATTCTTCTCTCTTCGTTCTGTCTGCTCTTTTGCTATTCTTTTCCTGTCCTAATCCTCTCTTTTTCGTCTGTCTCTCCTGTCCTATTCTTCTCTTTTAGTTCTGTCTTCTCTGGTCCTCTTCTCCTTTCTTCGTCTTCTCTCCCTTTCTTCTGTCTTCTCCTCTAAATCGCGTGCAGTAGCAGTTGTTGTTTATGGCAACAGCAATACAAGGGTCCAACCACAAAATCTCGTCGTGTTTTCGAACAGTCACTAGTTAATCATTAGTCATGAAGGTCTTTGAAACTGAATATCACGATAAAGTTTTATTATTTAGGCTACATTTACAAATGTGCTTACATTTGAAAATGTGCTGAAGGGTGCAAAGTTTTGTATCGCTTTCGAAATTTTGTACTTCACGAAAATTTTTAAAATGATGGTGCACGTTTGGCGTCTTGGATCGCCTCGGTCTCATTTTCGTTTGCGTTGTGAAGAAGTCTCATTTTGGCGATGGACCACGCGTAGCGGATCGTATAGGTTGAAAGTCGCCCTTCTATGTGATATAAACTCTCTTCCGCCATCCATTGTACTGGAGGCTGAACGCTCAAGTTTTCTCTCTCGGTTTTGACTTTCGCCTCACATATATTAATATAAGCGACGTCGTTAGGAATCCTTAAAGAAGGATGGCAGCAAAACGACATTGTTAAAGAGTAACCACATTCAGGAGAGGGTGCAGGACGCCACAGTGGGCCTTGATGGGTTCTGAACGATGTGAAGATTCACAATTGGTAGACGGGATGTCTTGTTAAAGGGCATTCAGAGGGGTTTACGTGAGACGCGTATAACCTCGAATGTTTTTTTCTTCAAGTTTAAAGTCGAGAAGAGAGTCAAAGATGTGGAACTATGGTTAGGATGGAGTGTAAAAACATTTTCTTTTTGGAATTCCTAGCTCCATGGTAATCTTAGGTATTCCGCAGTATTACCAAGTTATGCGATATGCAAGAAAATCAGAACGTCAGTGGTAACCCAGAGGTATTCTAAAATATTCCACACGGTAATCCAGTAATCCGAAGTATCTGGTTGTAATTTAGTAGTAAGCTAGTAGCAATCTAGTCAGGACAAGTGACGGACAGTCCTGTGATCGGACAAGGACGTGTGATCGACAGGACATCTGATCGACCGCCAAATAATGGACAAGAGCAGTGATCGACAAGTCAAGCAAATATTAATAAAATCTTGTTATATATCGTTAGAACTAGGGTGGTATCTGATCGCCCTCGAAACTCTTAACTTTCGTTCTTGATTAATGAAAATACTCTTGGCAAAATGCTTTCGCGGTAGTATAAAAATGTAAATTACTATTTTTAACAAAAATCTTGATTCAATAAAAATATCTAAATAAAATACAAACATTAATAAGATCCTGTTATCATAATAAAAAATGTAAATAAATCTTAAGCGGTGCCCCCTCCCTCATTCAAAATGTATATGATTATTTGTAATAAAAAAACATAATTACCATGGGAGATCAAAGTTATGTGCAATCCCTCTAACGTAATGGCCACTATACAGCGGTTCCCATAGTCCTCGACAACAGTTTTGGTACATGCAGCTTTGGTTTGATACTCCCTTCGTTGTTTTGAGTGACTGACTGGAGAGGGGGGGGGGGGGGTTGGCTGCTAACAAATTTTCAGAGCTATAAATTTTGACTACCCCCACTGTCGCGTAGCATGTCAGTAGTTCATTCGATAAAAATACGGTAAAATTAAATTAAAATTACATCCATTTTTTTATTTACGTTGTGGATTTTTTTTAAATATAAAATTGTCAATCACTGACTTGTTGATCATTTGGCCGTCGATCGCCTGTCCATGTCGATCATTTGGCTGCTGTCGACCACCTGGTGTCGACCAGTTTGTCTGTTTATCAGATGGGTGCCGACCACTTGTCCATGACCCATCCGAAGTATACCACACAATGTCAGCTTAGCAGTGTTGATAATACGAGTTAAGGTTAACAGATTATCCGTTTTTAATTCTCTGGTAATCTTTGGTGATCTTGCCAGTGATCACTTTACAAGAGATCGCTTTAAATAAGGGTTTTAGTAAAGGTTCTTTTGCAAGCATGCAAGGGACGGTTTATAGGCTTCGCCTAATAGCGTGCGAGACCACTCCCCATTTGTGGACTTAGGTTCTTAGGCCAATGATATTGAGTTCTGAAATATCAAGGCTAATCGGACATCAGCAATCAGATATTCTCCATCATTCAGATAGATTAATTAGCAATCAGTGTAAAACTAAAAGACTTCACACCCTGAAAGCAAGCACGTTACTTTTTTTCAATTAAGTAGTTCGACCAATGTAAAAATTCAACCAATACAATTTGCCCTTTTAGACGGGTTTTTGTTTTTAAATTGTTCTGTTTTGCCCGGTTAGTAGAAGTTGCACAGTCGTAACATACGCCGTACTAGCAAACAGTCCTCCTCCCCCACTTGCTCATCTCACTCCCCCCCACCCACCCCCTCGCACTCTGTTTCTTTCCCTGCCCTCCCGCCGGCTGGTACCCACTCATTGGTTATACAGTTAGATATTGTCCTCCTCTAAACCTGTCCCCCCCCCCCCCAACGGGCCCCCGATCCCGGCTCCACCTCATGGCTCCTTCTTCCTTGGGAATCCTGGTGTTTATAGCGTTTTCAATGGAGAGCGCCACTGTTATTCTCAGTGTGGCTGAATTGCCTGTTTCTACGTTTTGATAGGCCCGATAAGCCTGCAACAACAATAGTGCATGTAGTGATTGTTATTCAACAAACTTTGAAATACTTAACCGGGACGTAATAGCCGGCATTATTAAAGCAAAATGTGGTTGTCGATTTCTCGCCCATTATCTTTCCTACCGTGCCAAGAATGAACCGCTCGCCCTCTTGCTGATTGTTAGAGGGCACTGCTGAACGGCATGTCAGCATTATAGAGCAGTGACATTTGCCGCCATATTGGCACCAGTTTGGGTTTAGGAGGGCATAACTACAAGGTGCACTACATAAAAATGGAGGGAAAAACGACGGAAGAGCGGATTTCTTAGGCTTAAAATAACGTTGTTTTTTCCAACAACAAAAATCGCGCGTTTTAGGTCTAAGAAATCACTCTTCACAGCATCGGCTTCCGTATGACGCCCTTCTGTTTCTCTCTGCAGTGCCCCTTGCAGCTAACCCATTAAGGCTCCAGCATAGAGTACGTCGTGTCACTGCTCTATTGAAGCAATATTTCGTTTGTTACTGAAAATTGCCCTCGGCCTCTTTCATTTCTGTGCATGCTGATAATTTTATTAAGTGCATCCCAACTAAGAATATTATATAATTATATGGATAAATAAATACATTCCCCTTGCTATAACGCCTCTTAGTTTGATATGAGCTAGTTACATTATTTTCAGATGATTTGCAACGATTAGGCCAAATTGTTTGGTTGGAACTAAAATGGCGGTGATCGCGATTTCAATTCACGTCCATTGACATTTATCTCCATTAGAAATCAACCGTAACCACGGGGATAAAAAAAAAAAACCATTCACTGCACAAGCAGCTTTTGAATACTCAGCCGCATTTGACATTGAAAAATAAAAACAGAGTATACATGAATTGACTCGGCCTCGGTTGCCTGGTTTTTTTGGAGTAGCGCGGCTGCCACGAGAACACAACGAGATGTGAACGAGATCCAAACGAGGATAGCGGAGCATGTGTAGAGATGCAGTCATGTTGAACGGGCTACCAAAGACGACGGCAGCTAGCACCCCTTAGCACCTGAAAACAGTAATTTTGCCTTTAAGGGAAATTTGCAGTGAATCAATAGGTGCTTGGATTGAAACTGGAGTTTCTTTAGGGTAGGCAGAGACTACGATAGCCAGATAATAGTCCGGTGGCAATTCCGAAACTATGATTTACAGGTGCCTATTCACCGTCTGACAGGCTGTGGCATCTAGAACCGTCTACCATCATTATTTAGTTCTACGTAGCACTTGATTTCAACGAGCGAAGGAATGCTCGAGGAAATTTCTTTTCGCAAAACAATCAAGCCACGTGCCTCCTTACTTATTGAGTGTAAAGTTGGCGCGTCCACGCGCATCAGGGAGCAAGCTGTCAACGTTAACGATATTACTGTCACTTGATGACATCCACCTAGCGGCTAAAAATCGTCGATTCAAAACAGTCGATAGCTGGACAAAAGCGCCCGTGATGTCGTTAGGCTTAATTTTGCTCCCTGGTGCACGTGGACGCACCAACTTTACACTCAATAGTTAAGGAGGCACGTGGCTTGTTTGGTTCATAAAATGAAATTTATTTCCTTCGCTTGTTGTAAGGGATAGATAGAACTAAAGATGCTGTAGCATGTCGATTAGGGGCAATCCCTCTTAAAAAAAAATTGACTTTGTAAGGTAAGTTATCTAACCTCTAACTGTGCTAGCCTGATAACTAACGTCTGTTAAACCAAAATTAAGTTTCGTATTCAGAGAAATGTATAGAAATCTTGACGTCTTTAAGCTGCAATCAGAAGTAAAAATAAAATATTAGGAAATATATCGATGTATTAATACTTCTGTTGGCACTTTCCACAAAATGGCTGTTCTCCAATTTTACATCAGAACATTTTTTGAAAGTTTTAAAAGTTGTAAATTGAGTTGTGCACTTATTTTAAGCTGATTTGGGAAATTCTGTATTGGTGAAACTTATAATTTTAACTAGAGGAAGCCCGTGCTTTGCACGGGGCCGGTCACATTTCCCGGGACACATTTCCCGGGACATTTTCCCGGCACTCTTCCCGAAGACTTGTCAGATTGATCGACCACTCATGTCTGGCTCCTTTTTGGCTGCACGTAGGGTGGGAGAGTGCATTTTCAATGCGGGTGCGAGGAGGGGAGAAGTGGTTTTCCTTTAGGCTTTCCTTTTCCTTTTAGCCGGTCTCCGATAGTATTATAAAGATAAACGAGTGCCAGAACGATATTACAGAATGCTATTCGATTTTAAATCTAATATTTCATTAAATCTAGCCGAATCGATCGTTGACGCTCGCTCATTCGGCGTCATCTCGCTTCGCTCGAGGACATTTCTAATGCTAATTTGCAACTAATTATTTTGCAACTCTAATGCTGCTGACAGACAATTCCGCACCAAAAAACGATCAGTCAAATAATCGGGCAAATGACCATTGTAGTGCGTCTTTTTCGTAAGGTTTCAGTTTGTGAACAAACTATAACTTGTGCCTACTCTTTCATTTCTCTTTGTTCATGTTAGTAAGTCTTGTTACTAATTTTGCAACTTGATCCCTGTTGTGAACACATTATTTTTTAATTCAATAAATTGCGCTGCGTAAGATGAACAGCTTATAAGTAACTCCAGAGCTGAACACCAGGAATCGCACGTCGCCAATAATTTGTGTTAGTACCAACAAACCCCTATAAATTCTTGTGCCACCCATACATAGGTTTTCTTGTTTCTTGGTAAAAAAAAATACCATTCGTACAAACATTAAACGAATCAGTGAGTGCGTTTGCGACAATTTGTAGACTTTTGTTATTTCTGCAAAGAGAACTTATGAATTTAAGCAAGAATTCGCTGATACAACTGCATACAAAATTATGCAAGTTGGTAGTTTTTATTTTAAAGTTATTTTTTAAAAGAGACGGCATATTCTCGTTTGAAATACAACTCGAGCGTAGTTTAAGTATCGTAAATTTTTGCAACTACTTGTTACATTCCGAAGCTGATAAAAATTTCCATTCTTAAGTCACGTCATCGAACTTTCCGTTCATCACCCAACTGATGAAACATATATAATTTTTCAAGTTTTTTAAGCACTTTTCCAGGCACGGAATTTCATTATTACTTTCCAGGGCATTTCCAGGTGTACAAGGACTCACACGAACCCTGAATTAGCTGTAGAGCTGTGCTAAGCCCACGAAGACGATTAGTTTTTTAAACATTTTCCAGCGATGTCGTTTAGCCAGCCAAGTGAAAGCACCAATCATTGGCTGACGTAACGTGTGTAAAAGTAAAAATGGTAAAAACATTTGAGTACAGCAGTAAGGTTTCACGTGGACTAAGCACTACAGAAACACTGCAGTATATCTGAAACCTTACAGGAAAGTTTATTTGTGTTCCTTTGCTGTTTTGACTTCGGATCAGTTAAACCTTATACAGGGTGTCCATTTTATCGCGCCCACTTTTAAAACACTGTAATTTACGGAATTTCGTACCACAGTTTATCTGTACCATGTTTGGGATTTATTCCCAAGTGACTACATTACCCATTTACTGATCATGAAGTGCGTAACATGCTCAATGTGACCACCATCACTGTGCACTACATTCTACAGTCTGACAATGAAGTTATCTATACATGTGTTAATGTCTCTTTAGAAATCTGGTGTATTTTGCACGCAATATTGTACTTTAGGTCGTCTGTTGTTTGGGATTTACTGCAATACACTCTGTCCTTAAAGTAATACCGTAAAAAAAGTCGCACGAGTTTATCGCTGGGCTTCAAGGAAGCCATGCTGATAGGGTTCGTCTGGAAATCCACCAGTTATTGAAGTGTCTTCGTAAAACGTCAAGAGTTTCATTTGAACAGTGAGATATGCTCCCGTCTTGTTGTTTCCACAACAGTTTCAAATCACATTGGATCATAGTACGAAACGATAATTTCCGGATCCCAGTTTCTACTGAAGCCCCACTCACAGTTTTTTTTGGACTTGCAGCGAATGCTGCCTGCATTGTTTCGATATTCTCATCTGTCCCGACAGTTGTCTTTCTCCTGGGCTTATTTTGCACAGTGCCATCGCTTTCAGAGATTTCAATCATTTTCTGAATTGTTCGACAAGAGGTTACAAGGTTGACATTGGGCAGTTTAAATTTGGTGCAGAATGCTTTTCGTGTGCTGTCACAGACTTTTTCTCATGAAACAACTCACGATCGCTGTGCGTTCATGTACTGTATATTGTTCCGTCATTTTGTATGCTTTGCCAATGCCCCAGCTGCGGCCTTAAAAAGCTGCAGTCCTATTAAATCCCAACCTTTGGTCTTCAAAATGTGATAAAGTGCACGCTAAATATACTGATAGTATATATTTAAATGGGAGCATTTTTAAAGTGGGCGCGATAAAATGGACACCCTGTTCCTTAAATCAAACGAGTTCGTTTTTGTTTACTAATATACAATAATGCGCCAGCCTTCTGGGTACAAGAGCGCTATCTAGCGAAGACGGAGTGCACCAGGCGTTACGTTTCTTTTCTCTTTTCTTACCAATAGCTAGCTCATCGCTACAGCGCTAGCCAAAGAAGCAAGTGCTCCCTTATCTTGGTGTGTCTTTTATCGGGTACTTTATCTTTAGGCGTCAGAAAGCCTCCATCGTCGACCAAATAATGTTGATCCTAGCTGCAGTTTAACGCCGCCGTTCAGAAAGGGATGCTGTTGCCATGACGACGCTTCGGCTTTTCTTTGGCCAGCTGATGCTGGTGGCGGGTGATACGTCTTTCGTTAGGGAGTTTGAGAAAGAGTATAACACCCGTAAGCCATGACGCCTCAGGGTTCTTTTTTATTGGGTGTGTGTTGGCGGGGAGGGGTTGGGTGTAGTTGGGGGCAGAGGGGGGGGGGACGGATAGTGAGATGAACAGAAGAAATCTTGTGAGGAAAGATTCTTTTGATACCGTGTGTCTTTTGAAACCAATTCTAACTCGATCGGATTCTTCTCCTTTTTTTTTGATAACTTTATTTTTGTAGTGCTCAGCCAGTTGGCTGAAGTTGAAAAAAAAATGTTTTTTTCGTGGGAAGTGAATTTGAAGGGATAGACAAACCCACGCGAATATGGAAAGTACTTCCTTTGCCGAAACTTCCCTTTGCAAAGGGTCCATTTTCGTAAGTGGAACCACGTTTTTAGGACAAAAGGGAAGAGGGGTCTTTAAGATAAAGAGGTGTACAGGCTCGTAGCTGAGAAGAGTGAGTGCGGGCCGTATTGTAAATGAAAGCGGATGCGAAACCATTTCTGTTGAATTTTGGTCTTAAATGTCAGGGTGCCTGAACAGGAATTGAACCCTCGACCGTTATGCATGAAACGTTTATTGCAGTCAAGAGACGCAAAAGCACAAGGAAGGGATAGATGCTATCCACTTATACCTAGCTTGTATTAAAACCAAGATAACATTAGTATCCGGCTTATGCCTTTGTCGCAGTATTTAAGAATACTTAACATATGTATAGCTAAATCAATACTTTTTTAACTAAAAGTTTTAACTAAAAGTTAACTAAAAGAAAAGACGTTTCAAGACGTTTCAAGAAGCTGGATGTATAGTGAACAGAAAAATAATTTTCTGTCTAACTGTTTTCTGATACAAAGTTGCAAAAAGATGGAGGCAAATTAAAAACATGTAAATCTTTCCCCAGCTGTTTTCTGCTACCAAGTTATAAGAAGTTGGATGTAAAATGAATCGAAAATGAAGAGCCATTCATTCCTAATGGCTTTGTACTAAAAAGTTGCAAGAGGCTGGATTGAAAGTGAAAAAGCAAAGCCTTTCCAACTGTTTTCTACTGCAAAGTTGTAGAGAGCTCGTTAGAAAAAGAAGAACCTTTTTCCAACTGTTTCTACTGCAAAGTTACAGAAAGCTGGTTAGAAAAAGAAGAACCTTTTTCCAACTGTTTCTACTGCAAAGTTATAGAAAGCTGGTTAGAAAAAGAAGAACCTTTTTCCAACTGTTTCTACTGCAAAGTTTTAGAAAGCTGGTTAGAAAAAGAAGAACCTTTTCCCAACTGTTTCTACTGCAAAGTTGTAGAAAGCTGGTTAAAAAAGAAGAACCTTTTTCCAACTGTTTCTACTGCAAAGTTATATAAAGCTGGTTAGAAAAAGAAGAACCTTTTTCCAACTGTTTCTACTGCAAAGTTATAGAAAGTTGGTTAGAAAAAGAAGAACCTTTTTCCAACTGTTTCTACTGCAAAGTTGTAAAAAGCTGGCTTGAAAAAGAAAAGCCTTTCCCAACTGTTTTCTATTGCAAAGTTGTAAAAAGCTGGTTAAAAAAAGAAAATCCTTTCCCAGTGGATTTAAAGTGAATAAAAAAAAAAGAAAAGCCTTTCCCAGCTCATTTCTACTAAAAATTTGCCAGAAGCTCGCTTTAAAGTGAACAGAAAAAAAAAGTCTGTCCTAGCTGTTTTTTACTACAAAGCTGCACGAAAATGGAGACAAAGTAAAAACAAAAAAAAAACAGATTGCAAGAGGTTGGATGCAACTGAATAGACAACGAAAAACCTTTCCCAGCTGTATTTTTAGTACAAAATTGTAAGAAGTTGGATGCAACTGAATAAATAATGAAAAACCTTTCCCAGCTGTATTTTTAGTACAACATAGTAAGAAGTTGGATGCAACTGAATAGAAAATGAAAAACCTTTCCCAGCTGTGTTAGTACAAAATTGTAAGAAGCTGAATGCAAAGTGATAACAAAAGTGATGTCTAATCAAGCTATCACTTTTCCAGCTGTTTTCACCCTTCTTCTATCACTATTTCGGCCGAAGAAGAATGGAAAAACCTTTAAAAACATTCCTTCAGATAGCTCCCAAAGGCTCTTCGTGTTTGGGTCTTATCAGGCAGTAAGCAAGCCATTACTGTCTCAACTTTGCTCAACAAATGAAAATTCACACAGTGTATACGCCAACTGGTAAACAGTCTTTTAATGATGGCCTCCAAAAATTATTTACAAACAAAACTACAACACTTGCACCGCATTCGCTTTTGTCCTGGTAAACAAGAGCTTTAAGAAATCGTTGATTATAAGCCTTTTGTTTACTGGATTTTTTTTGTAGGGTAGTCTGATTTAATCTCCTAAATGGCAGGATGGGTCACATTTGAGCGGACGTCCAGCTGGACCCGGCGAAAATATTTGCAGATTTGCTTCGATGCTGGACAAAGAGCGCGTCAGGCTTCTGGGAGACATTGGGCAAACAATAACAGAGGCCACTCAGCTGTTTGGATTCGTCAGTGTTTGCTGTCCACTGCACAAATACCGTAGTTTCTCTGTTGTGTATGTGTTTGTGTGTCAGTAAATGTTTGGTGTAATGGCCTCAAATGGCCTTAAATTTAAAAGAATTGCTTTCCTAAGGAATGAGTGTACGTTTGCATAAAACCGTCGAGGATTAGAAACATTTACGAGATCGGTGAACATTGCCAACACACATTAATGTTTGGAGTAATTAGGGGTCAGGTTTTCCACTAATGGCAAGCATGCTTACTTAGCCACATCACATCATTTAAAATGTAAAAAATGTGAAGCCAAACGAATTTGCAGCTAAAACGCAAACTTCGACACCTTTGTTTGGCGCTGCCTTCCACAGAGCAACAAGGTAAAAGTTTAAAAACAACTCACATTGGCATGGTCGGTCAATTGGCCTGTCTTTTACCTAGCCAATCTGGTGAAGGCACCACCAAACGAAGGTGTCGAACATATAAGTTTGTGTTTTAGCTGCAAATGCGTCTGGCTTCGCATTGTTGCATGTAATTTCTGGACGTGTTTTCTGGACGTGCCAATGTATCCCCAAGTTTTGTTCTTGAACTTGCACCAGTCACCCTCTTCTAGCCGAACCTAGAAACTAGGGCAGGCACTGGCATTACAATCTCTACAGCTTCGATGGTGGTCGCCACACAGTAATTCAAGCTCAACACGTAGCTCTCCTGTTAACATAGTCATGCTTGGGCATTCCTGTATAACCCGTTGCCTGAAGTACGCTTTTGCCTTATGGTAAGTGACTTTTGGGACACACTACTTTGGCATTTGAATCGAGAAAAAAAAATGGCTTTATCTGAATGACTAGAGGAAGCCCGTGCTATGCGCGGGGCCGGCCATGAATTAAGTTTACGGACACATTTCCGGGGACATTTTCCCGGCACTGTTCCCGACGACTTGTCACATTGATCGACCACTCATGCTTGCCTCCTGTTTACACGCAGGTAGAATGGGAGAGCGCATTTTCAATGCGGGCGCGAGGAGGGGAGAAGTGATTGTTCGGCCCGACGACTTGTCAGATTGAACCTTTATTGAGTTGATTGACTACTCATGCCTGCCTCCTGTTTCCATGCAGGTAGAGTGGGAGAGTGCATTTTCAATGCGGGCGCGAGGAGAGGAGAAGTGGTTTTCCTTTTAGCCTTCCCTTTTACCTTTAGCCTTTCATTTAGCCGGCCTCCAGGATTATTACATAGATCTGGATGTAATACAGCTTGGCCCAACTTACATGCCGTTCCAACTGTTTTAATAGATCGTTGCATAGTAACCGCACCACTGCGTATAATTGCCAACAAAGATTTCGCCAGTTTTATGTAAAAGAGGAGAAAAAAAATATTGGGCTGGCGAAGCTACAGTCAAAATCGAAATGGTAGTGATCTAAAAAATATTCATCTGAAAAGCAGGCAATCCTATACCGCTAAAATTAATGAAAATGCACAAGCTGAGGAATGTAGAATTTTGGGGCCAGGAAATCTAGAAGCACTTTTAAGGTTAGTAAAGCGAAAAACTAACAGATATCGTCCAATACCAAATTTAATGGTTAATGGTGTGCTCCAAACATATGAGTTCGGTAATGGTGGATGCATTTTCGTCTAACTTTACAACTGACAGTCACATGATACCATCACTATTTGGCACCTGTAACGACAGATCAATGCGTGTATGTTACTTTTGGCCATCTGATGCGTTAGAAATTTTTAGTAGTCTGAAATATAGTAAATCGATAGGTCCTCATGACTAGTTGGCAGATTTTTTTTAATTGCTGGTGTGAGGGGAAGGGGGGAATTGAATGAAGCTTTATGATTCGTCGACAGTTAGGTTATTAAAGCCCACCTCAGCCATACGGTGCAGTGGTCCTGGTTGCCACTGCACCACACTTTACAGCGATCTTAAACCAGTCCAAAATCTAGACCTTATCAAATAGCTGCACTTTTAGAAAACACCGGAAAGAAAATTTCAGCACCTTTATCGCTTTTAATTTATCATTCACTACCAGTATTTTGCGTTATCGTTTGTGGTACCAAGATAGAAAAAAATGGAGGCCGTCAAATTTCTGGCCTACACCACTAACGTGTGTACAATGGAAACTAAATGAACGTATTATCAGAAATAATATGGTGAAATTTATGGAGTGTTATTCAATTTTACTCGATGACCAATCTAGTTTCGTCCCAAGACGATCTGCGTCTGCTCTCCATCTGCACTGGAAGAGTAGACGTTTGATAAAAGGGGCCCTATACGAACATTGTTTTCTTTCATTTTGTTACTAAAGCTTTCAATTTGGTTGTTCATTAACAGCCAAACTTAATTATATTGGTTATTCTAGCACGCTAATTACTTTGAATACGGATTTTCTCCACAATCTTTCCCGCAAACTTGTTGTTCATCAATCAGCTTCTCGTTCAATGAGGGTTGGGATTGGCGTACCACAAGGGTCGGTCCTTGGACCAACTCTATTTGTTATATGCATTTACTACCTCACCAGAACATCTTCAAATTCTTTACTTAAGTATGCTGATGATGTGGAAACTTATGGTCAAGTGATGAAAAATAGAGTAAAAATGGAGAAAAAATGGGGTTTTCTGTAATTGGTACTTAAATTTTCACCTCAGTATTGTCTGCAAAATTAACTAAATTAAATTTCACTGCACTTGAACATGAAACGTTAAGTAATGAAATTGAAAGTGTTGGCAGATGGTCGTTAGCTTGGTAACAGACAGTTGCTGCACGCAAGTGCCGTGTCCACCATATAGGGAGAAGAAATTAATTCTTCCTTTACTCGTTAATAACAGCAGAATCGGAGCGACGCGTGACGCTACGTCGCAGTACGGCTGGCAGTATTGCAGTACAAATTATCCTGCACTTTTTTTCTTTCATAGTCTTCTTTTTGGGATAATTTCGCCAAAAATTGACCGATTTTGATGCTCAAATACACCATTTTAACCCTTTTTTCGAGAGCTTTTGAATGGTGCTATTGTCATGACGATAAGTTTGGCCGTTCTCAAGGTTTTTTTTTTAGCAAAAACAACCTACGAAGGTCTAGAAAAAAAGTTCTCGCAAGAAACTTGTTCATGAACCCAAATTGGCCTAACTCAAAAATTTGCACAGTGCAAAATTCCATCTTCACACTCTTCCTGCCACCCTCAGACACCGTGTTTTTCTGCTGGATCCCGGGCCATGTTGGGATTGGTAGAAATGAGCAAGCTGATTCTGCAGCGAAACGGGCCCTTTCTGGCCCTCTCAAAAGGGATCTCAGCCTTGTTCCCTCAGACGCCTTTCCAGCTCTTCGTCTGAGGTTACACGTTTTTTGGCAGACCTTGTGGGACAGACAGGACGGTAATAAGTTCCTAGCTATTAAGGGCACCGTCGAGGAATGGCACTCGGCGTGTCGCCGTGAAGAGGTTGTGTTGGCCCGTTTGCGCATTGGTCACACCCGACTTACTCATTGTTTCCTTTTGCGGGGGGTTGACCCTCCTGAATGTTATTGGTGTCGACGGCCACTTACTTGTTGATTGTCGCCATCTTGATGGTGTTCGTCATCGTTTCCATCTTCCGCATGACATTGCGCGTCAGTTGGGCAATAAGTCTGTCCTCCTGTCTGGTGTTTTTCAATTTTTGCAGGAGGTACAGATGTATGACAAGATTTAGATTTGGGGTTTGAATAACATCTCTGTAATGTGTGGTGCAATGGCAACCCGGACCACTGCACTGTGACTGAGGTTGGCGCTAATGACCACGTTGTCGACGCGCCATTAAGCCTCAACCCCCCCCCCCCCCCCCTCAGACACCTCCCTCTTCCCGCAGACCGTTTTTAGTTTGCAAAAAGCTTGTCGCAGACCGGCTGAAAATATTCTGCTTCCGGGCTTGTTATTGGGTTCTACTGTTGAATCAAGATCACAGGTAAAAATCTGGGCATTTGGCTTACTAATGGTCTGCAGCAGAGTATACTCCAGATAAGCTTTTAACGTGCGAACAGGGCACTGCAATCCTTCACCAGTCGACGGATCCGCCACCGGGCCGGGGCCTTGATCACAACAGGACGCAGAACCTCAGCAGGGCACTTATTCTTTGCACGGATCTCCACCAGCAGAGACAGAGTCATCTTCGACCAGTCCTTATTGAAGCGAATGTGGACGTCTTCTCTGGAGAAAGCAGCTCGCTCGCTTTGATGGCATGCAATTCACATGTGAGCTATTATTTAAATGGCAAAAATCAGCCGTTGTTTTACTTCAAGAGACTCAAGAACCCTCATGTGGACACGAACACATGTCTGCTCAATTCTAGAATACGCCAGTCCAGGACGATCTTTATGTTTATTGAAGGTCATTGAAACAAGTGAATGAGTCCAACGTAGATTTACAAAATCAATTGGTAATCTCCACTGACATAAAAGGAACATTCCGGAAATTCGAAACTTGTGATGTTCGAATCATACGTCTGAAGGCCAACCTGATATTGATCTATTGTATAATGAAATTGTTGATGTTGATGTTTATAAGTTTTTTCAACTACATCGCCCATGTAGTACCAGGGAACATCGATTGAAATTAACTGGTAAGAGGGTTAACTCGGACTGCCGTAAATGTTTCTTTTCCAATTATTATATCCGGTCCCTGGAATAGACTACCCAACGAGTTTATGAATGCGCAGAATGTGGACGGCTTAGGAGCAAGCTCCGAAATTCCGGTGTGGCAGGATTGTCGCGCTGTTTTAAGTGACGTGTTGTATCGCACATGTTTGAGTACTGAGTAGTATAGGATTAGTATTAATTTGACGTGTGTAATGTTGACATGTAGCAATTTATTATGCAATTTTAGTGTTACCATTGCGTTTTAATTTGGGAGAGGTTTTAGTGTGCCGAAAGCCCTTCGTTGGCCTGTTCATTATGAACGAAATTCATGCTATAAATTTATTTATGAATTTGTTTGCAATCTGCGTCGATTCCATGTCGATCCGCGCAGTTCCCGAAGCTTTCTGTTGCATCAGCATTTAGTGCGGACCACCAGACTACGCTGGTTTAATGTTTCAAGATAAAGAAGCAGCCTCTAGCCTTCATCCAAACACTGATCTATATACGTATTATGACTTGATTGCACGCTTAACGCCAACAGTATACCGAACAGTGATAACGGTAGGGAAGAGAACTATACTGCTTAAATACCATATTTGCATGGTTTTCTCAACTTTTCGGTAAAGATGCTCACAGTGGTAACAGATATACTGCTTAATTAAATGCCAATCCTGCGTCATATTTGCATGGTTTTCTCAACTTCTTGGTAAATGCACTCACAGTGCCAACAGTGGGGAAGATAATACACCTTAATTAAATATCTATCCTGCTTTACGTTGCACGGTTTTTTCAACTGTTTGGTAAATACACTCACAGTGCCAACAGTCGGGAAGATAATACACCTTAATTAAATATATATCCTGCTTCACGCTGCACGGTTTTCTCAACTTTTTGGTAAATACA
>JAHWFP010087905.1:0-18274 GCA_023313725.1 Lithobius niger | reverse complement strand
GTGCCAACAGTCGGAAAGATAATACACCTTAATTAAATATCTATCCTCTGCTTCACGCTGCACGGTTTTCTCAATTTTTTGGTGAATACACTCACAGTGCCAACAGTCGGAAAGATAATACACCTTTATTAAATATCTATCCTGCTTCACGCTGCACGGTTTTCTCAACTTTTTGGTAAATACACTCACAGTGCCAACAGTCGGAAAGATAATACACCTTAATTAAATATCTATCCTGCTTCACGCTGCACGGTTTTTTCAACTTTTTGGTAATTCCACTCACAGTGCCAACAGTCGGAAAGATAATACACCTTAATTAAATATCTATCCTGCTTCACATTGCACGGTTTTCTCAACTTTTTGGTAAATACACTCACAGTGCCAACAGTCGGAAAGATAATACACCTGAATTAAATATCTATCCTGCTTCATGTTGCACGGTTTTCTCAGCTTTTTGGTAATTCCACTCACAGTGCCAACAGACGGAAAGATAATACACCTTAATTAAATATCTATCCTGCTTCACGTTGCACGGTTTTCTCAACTTTTTGTTAAATACACTCACGGTGCCAACAGTTGGAAAGTTAATACACCTTAATTAAATATCTATCCTGCTTCACGCTGCACGGTTTTCTCAGGTTTTTATTAATTCCACTCACAGTGCCTACAGTCGGAAAGATAATACACCTTAATTAAATATCTATCCTGCTTCACGCTGCACGGTTTTCTCAACATTTTGGTAAATACAATCACAGTGCCAACAGTCGGAAAGATAATACACCTTAATTAAATATCTATCCTGCTTCACGCTGCACGGTTTTCTCAGCTTTTTGGTAATTCCACTCACAGTGCCAACAGTCGGAAAGATAATACACCTTAATTAAATATCTATCCTGCTTCACGTTGCACGGTTTTCTCAACTTTTTGGTAAATACACCCACAGTGCCAACAGTCGGAAAGATAATACACCTTAATTAAATATCTATCCTGCTTCACGCTGCACAGTTTTCTCAACTTTTTGGTAAATACACTCACAGTGCCAACAGTCGGAAAGATAATACACCTTAATTAAATATCTATCCTGCTTCACGCTGCAAGGTTTTCTCAGCTTTTTGGTAATTCCACTCACGGTGCCAACAGTCGGAAAGATAATACACCTTAATTAAATATCTATCCTGCTTCACGCTGCAAGGTTTTCTCAGCTTTTTGGTAATTCCACTCACAGTGCCAACAGTCGGAAAGATAATACACCTTAATTAAATATCTATCCTGCTTCACGTTGCTCGGTTTTTCTCAACTTTTTGGTAAAGACATTCACAGTGATAACAGTAAGGAAGATAAATCTATTCCTTAATTAAACACCAATCCTTCCCCATATTTGCACGGGTTCTCAACTTTTCGGTAAAGACTCTTACAGTGGTGACAGTCAAAAGAAAAGTGAAATTGCATGCGTGGGTAGAGGGATAGTAGGTGTAGGGTGATGCGCGGAAAGGAGATTTGCCCAAGCATGCGTCCAGAGATGCGGTCAGTTTATAAAATTTCGCGCGCAATCTCGGGCTTGAATGTCGTTTTTATTGTTGGGGGAAACCTACCAACAGAGGCAGCTCAACAAGATGGGATTGGCTCGATCATGGGACGGACGCGGAGCAACGAATCCGTGTCCGAGCATGAATTTTTTCCCCCCTTTATTTCTATTTTTATTTTTAAGTTTTTTTTTTTATTATTCTGCAATTTTTTCCCCCCGACTTTTCTATCCATCTCTCGAAATCGATGATGTGTCTCTCGTTTCCTCTTTCTGCCTACTGCCGCCTTCCAAACTAACCCAACCTTCCCTTTCTTTCCTCCCCCCACCCAAGATAAATGGATTCCTCCACCTTTTCGATATTACAAGAGGGGAGGGGGAAAAGAAAATGCCTGCTAGACTACAACTTGTGTTGGCGATACCCAGGGCGTGTTATCGTCCTTGCTATAGCGTGTCACTCGCATTCAACCATCAAACATCCGTGGTTGTTAGCTGTTTGTCAGAAACAGCTGGATGACAGGGCCAAGTGAATGCTCTTAAAACATCGGGGAATTTGTGTTTGTTACGTTTGGGGTTTTATTATTTATTCACGCGCATCCGTACGAATTTGTCAGACCTTCGTTCACGTTGTTTGCATAACTTGAGCTAGCGGGGGTTCTTGATCAACTCTCGACGATTCGGTAATATCACGGATATAATACCAACAGACAGGGTAGGTCACAACCCTTCCCTATGCGGGTCCAACGTATAAACAAGCTCAAATTAGCGCACTTAGCTATTGCACCAAATAATTATTTTTTTCGTCCGGTCCCTAACTTTCTCAACGCTAAAAACGATCAGTGATGTATCCATCCTATCATCACGCCTTACAGTGCGTGAAATTCATATCGCCACACAAAAGTATGATGATATGAGATATATCGCCCACTAAAGTGTGGTGATGTCACACGATGACGTGACCGACGCAATTTTTACATGATGAAGTTTCCGTGATGTATACAACACGACAAATTAATAGACATCAGTCTATTAAATATAAAGAAAAAATATTTCTTTCGCGCTTTTTGTTTAAAGAAAATCCCATCCGCTCTAAATTGACATCTGCCGCAAACATTACTGCATCAATACAAAATTATGCAAACGTCACGACATGAAGTTTGCATATAAACAACACAGCTATGAAAGCAAACTTTTCATTCACCTCAAAATTTTGTTTCTCATTTCGAAAGTTAGGGACCGTGGGATATATTAGTTATACCACCCGGGGCGAACTGTATCAGATTTATGAGCCGACGATATCTCTTCTATGGCCAATCCGCTCGAAATACGTCTTGATGGCGGGCGTCTTAGCCTTCGTCCTAGACGTCATCTTGACGTAGTTCTTTCGGATTGGCCATTTGCGGGGTATCGCCCATCGACGTGGTATAACTATTACTTAAATAATCCCTTTTACGCATAATCCACGTCAGTAATTTGTGTACCGATCATTTACTGCACTGACAACATTGCAGTCTTTCAAGATGGAAGTGCAAGAACGTGACACCAAGTGCGCATTCAGTCCCACGTCGTTTGGAAGCGCTGCGAGGTGTCCCATCAGTATGTCCCGAATTGTTCCTGATTTGTCCGAGTCTTTATACTGATGATTCAGGAACGAGGACGTCAGTTATTCTTGGGGTCACTCTATACGTCACTCCTCGCAGCAGCTCAGAACAACGTGGAATGGGATACAATTCTTTTTGACACAATCTTAACGCTGATCCTGTCCAAAAAGTCAGTAGTAAGTTTATTCATCTGACACAAATTACAAAATTAAGCACAAAAGGAAACACTCATTCCACAAAAGCTGATGGTCGCGTGTGGTTTGAGAGCAGCAGACAAAGAAAAATAATTAAACTGGCACTTTTGCAAACAAAATCAAAGGTTATTAGGCACCAAAAATAAAACATCATCGAAATAAACAAAAAATAACATCGAGACAAATACATACAAACACAACAAATTTATGAAAAGGGAGATAAAAGCAGAATACAAAGAGGGGTGAAATATATAAATCAATCTCAAAGAATACTCGAATAAAGCAAAAACAAATAAAATTTTGTCAATACTTAGTAATAAATTGCAGAAACCAATAAATAAGAAATAAAGACACAAAAAGCTGCAAAACATCATAGATTGCGTTCTGTTGGGACGTAGATAGTGGGCACACTGATCATTGACGGGGAGCGTGTAAATTTCGTAGGTTAAAAAATGCGTATAGGGATGATAAAAAAAAAAACACTAAAAAGTACCACGCATTAAACAAGTCAGACTGTACCTTATATTTCAAGCAAAAGTAAGCTGGCTCCATTTTTCGAAGACTAAAATTAAAAAAAAATTTAAAATACAAGGCTAAAACAACAGCACTTCACATCAGCCTACTTTTGTTTTAGGCTTGTGTTTTTTTTTATTATTTTTATTTTAGTCTTTAAAAAATGAACCCTACTCACTTTTGGTTTGAATATAACTGACTGTTTGACTCGTCTAATGCGTGTTTCGGCGTTCAGGACGGTCCATTTGAACAACATCTCTCGTTATGCGTTAACAAGCTGGAGTTTTTTTGATTCTGGTATTTATCGCTTATTGTAATTTTGATGATCCAGCACACACTACCAATATGAACCGTACATTGGTCGCACGCCTTATAGTACGCAATCAGACCTGTGGGGGGCCACTCTTCGCGCAGGCACAATAAACATCCTAAAGCCTCCCCAATCAGAAGTGCCGGAAATTCACTGCCAGACTATACGAAAACTGAAACTCCGGAAGTGCGCAATTAGAACTGGGGGGACCATGCTTAATAAGAACTGCCAGAAACTCATTGCCGGAGTATACGAAGGCCACGAAAATTATTCACAGCAGTGTCCACTTTGTGACTTTTTACCTGTGATTTTTTTTCCTATGCAAGTTTGTGAGTTTTTGTGTGCGACTTTTGTTCCTGTGACTTTATTTCCTCGCTCCTTTAAAAACACGTGTTTTTACAGTGTAGGTGCGAAGTAATTCTTCCGTAACGTACGGAGGGAACAGAATATCGCAAGTGATATCTAGGTGACCTAGTAATTCTTTCCTTCAAAGGCAGTTCCTTCAGTCCAAAACTCTTCTAACCTTATTTAAAAGGGGATTGTCGCCAAATAACAAGTTGCAGCATCTATAGCCATTTGCCGCTATCTATACTTTGTTCGACATTATGATTTCAGAAACCTGATTGTATGACGCCGCGTTTTCTTCCACTACAAAAATCCGTAAACATCCCATTCGTAAACTAAACAGTAATTTAGTTGGGTCTACAAGTGTGATATCCACATGTTTTTGCACTCTTTGTGCAAGGAAACGAGTCGTCATCCAGTCAGTGTTCTGAAAACATAATGTGGAACAAACTATAGTTCTGTCTAGCCCTTACTTTTAACAAGCGAAGGAACACACAAATAAATTTCTTTTTACTCGGGAAACAAGCCACGTGTTTCCTTAATTATTGAGTGTTAAGTTGGTGCGCCCATGTGCAGCAGCAAGCAAGCGGTAAAGTTAAGCCTAACGACGTCACGGGTGCTTTTTTTGTACACGGTCGACCGTTCTGGAACGGAGATTTTGAACCGCTAGATGGGCGTTATCTTGTGACAGTGACATCGTTAACCTTGATCGCTTGCTCCCTGGTGCACTTGGACACACCAACTTTACATTCAATAATTAAGGAGGCACGTCACGTGGCTGGTTTGTTGTGTAAAAAGATATTTCTTTGCGCATTCCTTCGCTTGTTGAAATCAAGTGCTACGTAGAAGTAAATAACGGTGGACGGCGCTGGATGCTGCAACCCGTTATCCGGTGAATAGGTACCTTTAAGTCGTTCCTTCCCGCAATAAGGCTTTCAAAATGCGTTTCTCAAGCAGCAAAATCGACGTCGGTTTAAAGACGCGTCGTGGGGGTGGATGGGGGCGGATAAGACTGGTGGGGGTGGTCGGTCAGGAGAAGAAAACGGCCTCCACTTGTCGCCGCACGTTCACGTCTCGCGGCTAAAACTCTCCATTACTGGTAACAAATGGTTGTTTTAGGATGAGACCAACACAGCTTGGGGTCGAAAGGAACGGTGGCTCTCGCCGGCCATCCGTTCACCAAGAGAGAGAGAGAGAGGCTTTAGGGACGCGAGGAACGTAAAAATATATCGATCCGTCCACCGAGCATTGCTTTGGCCCGTGTCCACTTACGGAACAAGTCATGTTTAGAATCGTAAACGCGAACCTAACAATAGCCGTCCGTGGACAGAGGGAGGTTGGCTGGCTGGCTGCCTGGCCGAAACCCGTGAGGGGTAATCCACGGTCGCACGCCCGCGACCGGTCTTGATTCTTCCCGCGTGACTCCGCATCGCCCGGCCGGACAATGAGTAGCAAATACGAGAAAGAAGAGAGAGAGAGATGTTTGTGGAAAGCTGTACCGACAACTGAAATTGGGAGAAGGGGAGTCGGGGGGGGGGGGGGGCCAACAAGAACGGAATTTGGAAAATAAAAAGGGCCGGGGCCGGGGTGGGTTTTTTTTTTTAACGCTGCCTATACTGAAGACAATCGCCCGTAAGCGCAGCCATCGTCGTTTTAAGGGGGGGGGGTCCCCCCCCCAAAGTTTGGCCAGTTGCCAAATCAGTCGGCAAAAATTACATAATTTTAGCTCAGTCGGCAAATCAGTCGGAAAAATTACATAAATTTTTGGCTTGATGGAAAATTATGTCGGTAAATTATTTCTGGTTTACACCCCTCCAACTTTTATCCTTCCTGACGTCTCTGAATGTGTACGTATGTAGATCAAGAACTGTGAACTTGAAACACGTACTATCCATAACTATGAACTTGAAAGTGACCATCTTGGGTGAGTGGGTGTTTATGCAGGACCCAGCCTGTTTGCTTGAAATTATAAAGATGACTAGATGACTAGCCATTATAAAGATGATTAGAAATTATAAAGAGGACACCCTTCCCCCCCCCCCCCCCACCCCCGGCAAAGTTCCTGCCAGTCACTCCTCGACAGTGTAGTATGAGAAAGTACTAGTCTTTTTAAATGGCTCTGGAACCTTTCTGGCTTGTTCCGGATGTTAGGCTATCTCAGTTCCCTACGATAATCGGAGCTCTCCCCATTTTAATACGTGGGTTTTCTCCTATAAGCTTACTACCCAGCAACTTGCGTTAGATGACGTAAGGGACTTCGACTGCGATTGCGATAAATTTATTTATCGCTTAGGGCGGGGAGGGGGGAGGAAATTGGGTGGGTAAATTTCTTGGACCCTTTCCAGGAGGGGCATTACACGTTTCTTAGGCCCTGTGAAGGAGGGCAAAAAAAAAAAAATACTTTCCAAACTGGAGGAAACGTGAGGAAGAGTCATTTTTGGACCTAAAAAATGACTCTTTCAGCAGTCAACAGTTTTAAATGCTCTTCAAAATACTGACCTGAAAATGTATTTCTGCAAAAGTGGACATTTTTTCCCCCTGCGAAATTGGATTCTACGAAAATGGATTCTGCGAAATCGGAGGTGTCTTGACTTTTTTCAGGGGTTTGAAGGGGTGGGGCGTGAGAGAAGTCGTCGAAAATTTGGTGGTCACAATTTTTTATTTCCTCTGGCCATAAATACTGACCGGTCCCAAAGGCTCCACGAAACTGCCTAATTTGTTTTTAAAGTGACTCATTTAAATCAACTCTTTTTGCGTGTGAAGTATATTGAGTTCATAGGGTCAATACGTTTAACGTGGTAGTGTTGAAGAACTGGAAAAATGAGTGGAGCCATTTGCCATCCAGACTGGCGAACGTGAAACAGTAGCGTGCACAGACCACCAATAGGACAGGGGCAACTTTTGTAAAAGGGCACGCTGAAGTTCTTTTTTCTGGAGGCCCTTTTTTTTTTGTTGTTGCCCCTTTCTATCCATTTCCTGGCCTTCTTCGTGTATTTTTTTGGCCTCCAGGCCGTTTCTCTGGCTGCAGCACCAGCGTTTATCGGTTCAGAAAACCAAAATAGAGCATTTTTTTTTTTTTTACAAAATGGGCTTTTTTTCCGAAAGGGTCCCCCCCCCCCTCGTATGCACGCCACTGACGTGAAACCCACCCTGTTTAGTGCTTTGTCCATTCGATCACAGCTAGCGCAACACAATTTTATAACGCTTCATTAAATACTATATCACAATTATTAATCGGCCGAGCGAGACAGGCTTACATTAGTTTACTTTCTATTTTCTTATTTCCTTCTTACGTAGCAATTCCTGAATATGAACACTAAAGCGACCACTGCAAGCGAACAGCGAGGCAAGCGAACTAATCCAACGTCGATCTTTACGAGCACATTTGTATAGCTCTCCCACCACGTGCGAAATTTGCTGTAGAAATGATAAAAGAAGCAACCACGTTGTTTCAAAAAATTGTGAAATTGGCAATAAAAATAGGTGTTTCATTTTTTACCATATCATTAAAAACAGACGATGTGCGTGTATGTGTGTGCGCAGCCTACTCCTCTCTCTTCAACTAAGGTACCTAGAAAGATGAGAATAGCGCCAAACGAAAGATAATTAAATTACGCTTCGGATAACCTATTTTCATTACCGTAACTTAACTTTTTTTGACCCTCAGATACTCGAAAAACTGCTCGAAAAAATTCTTATGACATCAAAGTTCAGTTAGGCAAACGAATCAGACAGAAATCATCTAAACCACGCCAATAGGGTGTGCCTAGCGAACGATATGGCTAGTTCGTAATTATTTTCTGCATTATTCACACTAACAGAACTGTGACTCTGTCATTATGGCAAATGGGTTTGATTCGTTTGTGCTCTGGGCCACTAGCCCTATAGATAGGGCTCCTTTACTGTGGTTGTTAATAGTGACGTCCGTTATCGAACGGAAAGTTACAAATGCCCAAAATGTATTTTAGTATCACACTTCACAACTTGCCTTTACAACTAGTCTTTTAGAATTTCGATCCCCTGGTATTTACTATCAATCGATTCAAATTTAGTACATGCAGACACACAGAGCCCTCTCTGGGTCGATTTTAGGAGTGCGTGGTGCCGCGGTGCATGGTGGCCTAAACCGGAAGAAGCCGCCTACGCAGCCGCACTGAAGATGCCGTCTCGTTGTGGAGAAATAATTTTATGAACTGATAGAAGAAGAAAAAAGAAGAAGAAGAACAATATTGGTTTATTGAATCAGGCAAATCGGTACAAAACTCCGCATGTGCCCTCACCCCACAAGAGCTAATGCTCGCTTGTGGTATGTTGGCTACCATAATAAAAATTAACTTAAAAATACAAGAATTACAAATGTCAACACATGAAACAATTGCAAAGTTTGGGTGCATCGTAGACAAAAAAAAAACAAATTACAATAATAGCAGTGTAAAATTATTACCACTGTTATAAGCAAATGTTAAAATTTCTATTAGCTATTTTTACTACCATATTTTTACTATTTTTAATAATAGCGACTGCAAAGTTACTATTATTAGCAATGCAGTTATTAATAAATGCAAAGTTAAGTGCATCGTAGAAAAAATAACCGCAACAGTAAAAATAAATAAACATGCTACAAATAATCAAAGAAAATCAAAGATAACAAAAAGTGCTGCAAGTATTTTTCAGCTTATAATTTTAAATAAATTTTCAAGGGCCACAATATATCCAGTAGCAACCGAAACAGGTATTTCTGGAAACGATGAATTTCAGTAATATCTTTTATGTAGTTGGGTATGTTATTATAAAATTTGCTTCCAAGGTAGTAGCTGCATTTATGCAGTTTTTCTTTTGTAACTTTAGGCTGAATGACAAAATTATTAGATTCACTCCTCGTGTGATAATTGGTCACAAAACGAGCAGTAAGCTAGTAAAACGTAGCGTAACTTTATAAATATTAATAAACACAAATAATGTTTAGTCCTTTTGTTATTATTTATTTTGAATTGGGATACACTCCAATAAAACAGACCTGTAGCTTTTGTAGGTAATATGGCTAAAAACGTTTTAGCACTAAAGCTTTTAGATTAAAGCCGACTTAAAGACGCCGTTTCACCATTTCGATACTGTTACCCATATTCTAAACACAGCATCCACGATCCAGCATTCTCCGTCATCCAATAGGCTGATATGAATCACGTGATCTCGTTTTAGTTATGTGAAATCGCGGCGCTGCTGCGAAGTGTTGTTCGATTTTTTTTTTTTTTATTTACCGCTTTTTTCTTTATATTGCTCGAAGAATTCTACGGCGCTGCATCGTCTAGGAGTTGTAAAGGTGCCTTTAATCTAACTCATGCTAATTAATATGAAACTATAACCCTCGCGCCACGTACTCAGGCTATAATTGCAAAATAATAAGCATTCGTTAGGTTTAATGCCAGGTTTCAGGCTTCGTGCGAAAACCGTAGCCGTATTATCGACAAAAGCTATAGGGCTATAGGGCAGTGACACGACGTAGTATTATTGTATATAACTCTATGGTGGAGCCAGTTACTGGGTTAGCTGCAAGGTGCACTGGTGGGGAAAAAGAAAAGCGTCTTACTGAAGCCAATGCTATTAGACTGGATTTCTTAGGCCTAAAACGCGCGATTTTTGTCGTTTGTTGGCAGTTGCTGACAGTTTTAAGCAAGTGGAATCTTTATTTTCCAATTATACAACCTAAGCAGCATAAGGGATTGGAGAAAACAAGGGTGTTTTACGCCTACGAAATCCACTCTCAAAGCACTGGCTTGACTAGTAGTGCCGTTGTTTAACCCACCATTTCAATCTAGTGCCCCTTGCAGGTATCCCTCTTTTAGCAATATGACGTCACTTGACGCTGCTGTATACAACTAACCATAAAATCTCTAAACGTTTATATTGTAATACAGTGCCATCTAGTGGGACGGATGTGCAAACTAAAGTTATTTGGATATATTTTAAATCAGAAACGTTCGACAGGTGTCGAGCTCCTTAATTATACTTAACGAGGCCTGATGCTAAATTAGTGTTCTGTGCTGTATAAATGAAGACTAAACTATTAAACTGGACCGCTGTTCTCGTAAACAACCATGAGAAAACACGTTAGAAACCTCCTCCTTGTATCATGTCTTGGTAAAACGCTCTTAGCTTACTTTTGAGTCATATGGTAACACAAATTTGCACTTCTGACCAGAAATTCCAGATAAGTGAGAGGGAAGAAAAAAAAAGGGAGGAAGTTAAGCCTAACCAACGGGTAGCGAATAACAACTTAGTAAATCTTATTCCGACAGCAGGCGCGTCGGGCAGTCAACTCTTTTTTTTTTTTGTTTGTTTTTTGAACGCCTTCTTATCTGCATACCTTTGGTATTTCGAGGAAATAATATAGTTGCGGTGGCCAGTTTACTTGACCTGTTCCTCCCCCACTTTCACCTCACTTTTTTCTTTTTTTTTTCTTTTACGACATCGGATGAGCCTGTTTGCTGTGCCGGCCACGAGGCTACGTCAAGCTGCGTTTGTTGCTCGTTCTGCGGGCACTACGTTCATCTATTAACGAGAAGCTCTCTAGGGTTTGCAACTCTCGATGTCCATACTTAGCTCCCCGCACGATCAGATCGTCTGCCAAAGAGTATGTCCCGCTCGCTATCATGGTGGAAGGCAAAGATGGAGCGACTAGAGAAGATGGTTCATGCCCGAGTTCCGGTAGTATTGTTTTTCGAAGAATACACTGAGTCGCACCGTGGTATGACGTCACAGGACCCATTTCCGCCAAAGTAGCCCGGACAGCCAATCAGAGTACTGCAAGGAAGCACGTAATTAGTGGATTTACAAACAACGAGGTTTTTTAAAAATAAAAGCGCTGTGTTTACGTTGTTAGCCGACGATAAAAAGCATTTACGTTAGTAAAAAAGAGAACTATTCTAACCGGAGATTGAGTTTTTTTTTACGAGTCTCCGTTTACAGAGTTTCCGTTTCCGCAAAGGAGTTTCCGTTTCCGTTTTATATGAAAGACTTGACTAGTGGATTTGCACACAGATTGAGGTGCTGGGACGTCACTTCCTCCGGCATGGCTACTTCCCACCCGCAACATTGACACCTCCTTCGTTTAATCCTAAGCCTGAGCCGGAAGTAAGTCCGTAACGTGAAAAACGGCGTATTGGTGCTTCTTGTCCTACTAAAAATATCGTTCTTCTTTATTGGAAGTTAGGTGGACGAACGGGGTAAAATCTACCTAACAGGGTATAATCGGTTATAATCTGTAATTTGTGTGTTTTTGCACTTTCCAGATTTAATTTCCCGAGATCGAAGGTCGAGGGAAATTTGTTGGAAAAGAGTTAAGTGCTAACACGCACAAATTGTACATTTCATAGAAGCACGAGTGGAGATTAGGTTTGAGAATTTTTGCTTTCTTTCCGCAAAACGATTCTCCGAAGTAATTTTGTTTTACAGTTTCAGTTTCGATTTACGCTTTCGATTTTCGATTTACGATTTACAAAGTAATTTTGCTTTACAATGTTTAGTTTTATGATGTTTATGATGTTTACCTCAATTTGGCGTAGCAATACTAGCCCCATCACACTTCGTCAACCAACCTATAATTTCGTTTGCTTCGGCGCAGCTGCTTCGTATTAGGCCCGACCGACATTTTACTGCCGCTGATGCCCCCACGTTAAAAAGTACTCCGACCGAAAAGCATCTTCGTGTTTCCGTAAAAGTCCGAATCTTCACGGAAGTGACTTCATTACCCTAATACGGGCTTAACTACCCCAAACGCTGCCGAGAAGCAGCTTCGTGTTTCCGGAAACGTCCGATGATTAACGAATGTGACGTCATTTTCTTAATATGGGCATAATAGAAATGAAAACGAAATAAGTATCCTCTAAGTGATATATGCTGTATAGATCTGTGGTTTGTTTGTCGGCCACCATTCAGAAACGAGTAAAGCTTCGATCTGTATAATTACTGAAGCAGGTAGCTCTGGTGTGGTCTTTTCACCGTGATCTTTTCAATAGCCATGGTGCTCGTTCTGCGGAAAGAAAACAAAAACTTCAGAGGTTTTAGTAGCTGCGTCTATAGAGCAATGACACGACGTAGTATTATTGTACATTACTCTATGCTGGAGCCTTAATGGGATAGCTGCAAGGGGCACTGCAGAGAGAAACAGAAGGGCGTCATACTGAAGCCGATGCTGTGAAGAGTGATTTCTTAGACCTAAAACGCGCGATTTTTGTTGTTGGAGAAAACAACGTTATTTTAAGCCTGAGAAATCCGCTCTTCCGTTGTTTTTCCCTCCATTTTTATGTAGTGCACCTTGTAGTTATTCCCTCCAAAACCCATACTGGTGCCAATTTGGTGCCAATATGGCGGCAAATGTCACTGCTTTATAGCCAGGGTCCGGCGTATGCTTGGAATAGGTAAGATGCCGCTTTTCAGGACGCTCCGTTCAGTTCGGAAGGTCTGAATGGCTGACGTATCAACAAATAAGCATGGGTGCATGTCGTTAAGTGTGCAGCCGAACGATCCAATGGGTTTATGGGTTTTCCCAATCTGGATTGGTGGTTTCCTAATTGGTAATTCTTCCGAAATTTGAAGGATTGGTAATTCTTTCGAAATATGAAGTAAACACCGGAAAACTGAAAGGACTAACGCACATAGAACAAATGTTTTCACCTAATTGTTTGAGTTAAATCTACCGGAAGTTAATGTTTTTTTAGTTTGAACTGCAACGATTTTAGATTCCAGTAAAACGTGCTCCCTTAAAGTACATATAGAGCAGTGACATTTGCCGCCATATTGGCACCGGTACGGGTTTTGGAGGGCATAACTACAAGGTGCACTACATAAAAATGAAGGGAAAAACAACGGAAGAGCGGATTTATTAGGCTTAAAATAACGTTGTTTTCTCCAACAACAAAAATCGCGCGTTTTAGGTCTAATAAATCGCTCTTTACAGCATCGGCTTCAGTATGACGCACTTCTGTTTCTCTCTGCAGTGCCCCTTGCAGCTAACCCATTAAGGCTCCAGCATAGAGTTATATACAATAATGCTACGTCGTGTAACTGCTCTATTCACCTAATGACTGACATCTAGCGCCGTCTACCATTATTTAGTTCTATGTACCACTTGATTTCAACAAGCGAAGGAATACACAAAGAAACTTCTTTTTGCACAACAAACTAGCCAGGTCCTCCCCTTAATTATTGAATGTAAAGTTAGTGCGTCCACATGCAGTAGGGAGCAAGCGGTCAAGGTTAACGATAACACTGTCACTAGTTGGCGCTCATCTAGCGGTTCAAAATCTGCGTTTGAAAACGGTCGATTAGCTGGAAAAAAAACCGTCCGTATAGTGTCGTTAGGCTTAACTTTATCGGTTGCTTTCTGGTGCATGTGGAGGCGTCAACTTTACACTCAGTAATACAATTAAAGGGACATAAATCCTTCCGGTATGTCGTGCGGCTCGTTGAAAATAGTGCTTGCAACATTTACACAGGTTAGAGTACTGTTAATGCCGCAAAATCAGCTCGCACGAACGAAAACACAAGAAATTGACTGCGTTGGCAACATTTACATACGTTTGAACTAATGCCGCAAAACTGAGTCTTACAGGAAATCCAACGGGGATGCATGTACCTTTAAGGAGGCACGTGGCGTAAAAAGAAACTGATTTGTGTGTTCCTTCGCTTGTTGAAAGTAAGGGCTAAGACAGAACTAGATAGTGGCAAGTGTCTGTAGATGCTGCCGCTTGTAATTTGGTGGCAATCCCCCTTTAAGTTCTTGAATTTAAAAAAAAAACGTTACAACTCTGTGATTATCAAAATTTTTTTTTTGGTACGCAGATGTTTTTACATGTGGACCGTAGATGTGAATGTTTGTTTGCCGTTGGTTCCCGTAACAAACCAATCTCTGTAATGTGTGATGCAGTGGCAACCCGGACCACTGCACTGTGACTAAGGTTGGCGCTAATGACCAAGTTGTCGACGCGGCATTAAGCCTCAATCCCTCCCCCCCCCCGTAACAAACGACTATTCACATGGACAGCCACGAATAATGTTGTAATATCTCATTCTATCTCCAAGCACCACTTAAATAACCCTTCACGTCTCCCCAACTGAAAAAACAAAAACATTAAAAAAAATTTCTATAAATAAGGCGATGGTTAATGAGCTTTCGTTGAAATAACACGCATTATACGGCTTGAAGCAGAAGACAAAACGTGTTGTCTTCGTCACCGAAGAAAACTCCGCCTCCCTTTCTGAATCCAAGCCAAAACACCAGACTCTTCTCAAAGGAAGGAAAAGAAAGACGACGATTTTCGCTGCTTTTGCTTGTCAAGCCACTCAAGTCCCGTCTAAAAATACCAATAAATTTCAAACAGCCAGCGAGACACGTTGAGTAAACTTGAAAGTGTCAAATGGGCGCCGTAGGATGTGTGCGTTTGTGCGTGTGAGATGAGATGGAGCTATGTATGTAGATGTAGCTGTTCTGAAATCCATCTCTCTTCACAGCTTAGTTCATTTTGCATGGTGCGTCGTTTCCGCCGAAACTAGATAGCATCTTTCATAACCAGGATCACACATTGAGTAACTGGGAACTGGGTGGAAGTTACTGATTACCAAACTAGGAACGAATCCTGTTTAGACTACTAGAAATAAATTAAGTGGTTCTCGAGAGCGCACGCATCACGCATCAGCACTTTCACCAAACATTATCGGGAGCCGATGATCACGTGAGCTCTCTGCTCCATTCACATGATCTCTTAGAGACGAATCTATTGATCGTTCAGAGGCATGTCACAACTAAAAACTTGATCTGAAGAACGGCTTTTATCAAATGTGCAACTTTTGCACGCTCACCCTGCAATTAAAACACAGATATTGTACTCCACAACAAAATGTAAGCTACTGGTTTCGTTTTGTTTGGTAAAAAAAGCCGACAAAGTGGACGTGTAACAACAGTAAAAATGCGACGTTTTGGGGTCAGACTACGAACCGTTATCAAGCAAAAAGTATTTTAGCCAAAGGAGCTAAAGTCAATATATAAAGAAGCTACACTTTGGGTGTAACCTTCAAATCAACAACAATAGCACAAGTAAAAGTATTATAAAGACGATTAAACGAACCTAAGTCAGGGCAGAACATGACAGTTCACCTCCCTGCGAAGCAGGTCGTAAGTTATGTTAAGTTACTTCTTTGAATTATTAGTGTACGCAGTGACGGAACTGCGTCTGAAAACTGTGTATGATAAGCGGCGCCACGACACGGCACAATCAGATCTACTCCTACTACTTACGTTTGTACGATAAAGTTATGCGATATTGCGGATGCTGATACCAGATGTCTCTGCCTCCTGGCAGCCATGAGCCACTGCTGCGTACACTGCAAAAATGATGCTGCCTATACCATGGGCAACGGCTGTTTGCTGTGACGTCACCATGAGTTAGCCAATGACGAACGAGAACAACGGCGGTTTGGCCGTCTGATTGGACTAGCCCAGACACGTGATGTGCACGTCACACCAAACAACCATTGCGCGTGGTATACATACGTAATCGTGAAACACGCTGTAAGGATTCTGTGGGTCTTGTAATGAGGTTTTATTCATTGTTAAGCAGAACGTCTACAAATGCAACGTCTAAGATCATCCTTTCAACGACGATTAATTACACACACTGCGTGTTTAGTCACCTACGGAATCTCTCTCTCTCTCTCTCTCTCTATATATATATATATATAATACGCTTAGGTTGGGCAAGCAAATCCATCATTATTATGCACTACAATGAAAGAGGGTGTATAATGAAAGAGGGCGAGCGACCGACAATGTCAAACAAACAGATGTGGCCTATAACAATCGACATATTGCATTAATAAAGCTAGCTCTTAAGAGCCGACTTGGAAGAGTTTCAAAGTTGGTTGAGTAACAATCACTGCATGCACAACCGTTGTTGGGTTTGTTGGGCTTGGTATCAGAACAGGGAAACATCCTCCATTGAAAATAAACATTTACTTCATTAACACAAATCAGCAGGGGTTCAAAGAGGGAGCAGAGATGGGGATATTCAGACCACACAATAGGGGAAGCCGGGGCCCACTACAGTGTTACGCTCAGGTATGCGGGAACCAGCTAGTCGGCGTATGTTACGCCGGGGGTACAGCTAGTATATATATATATTTCGCTTAGGAGCAGTCGTAGCTCAGGAACAGACTTGATGGAGGCATTGTTAGGGAGGATTAAACAAACGAAGCTTCAACAATCAGCAAGAGGGCGAGCGGGCTCATTCTTGCCACGGTAGCAAAGAAAAAGGGCGAGCGGCCGATAATGAAAACGGATATTCGCTCCAACAATTAAAAACAAACACTATTACTTCAATAATGCTGAATCAGCGTGAATCAGCTAGGCCGGAGTATGTTACCCCGGGGGACAACTAGTGTAGATTATTTAAACCAAAACATGTATAGGTGTTGTGAACCAAAACGTCTATAGGTGATGTAAACCAGTAAGTCTATGTCGGTGCTGTAAACCGCAACGCCTAAAGCTTATAGCACACTACTCCGTTCCGTTCAGTCACGTCACGTCACGTCTCAGACCGTCACTGTTTGGCTTAAAAACATGTAAATCAGAGGAGCCGCGTATACAGCTCCGTCTCGTTCTGTGACGTCCCGTCGGCTGACGAACGGATTTGTCGAGGCAGAATCCTTTCAGTCAAAAAGTCATGGCATCGGACAAGTGCATAGTCACACCTGTCGTTAGTCGACGGTCGTCGTCCGTCACGCGCCTGCGCACAACGTCTTTCCTATACTAAATGTAGATGTGAACCTATTTCAGTTGCCTTCTGGACTTAAATGTCATCATGCCCGAGCGTTAAGAATTAATACTCTACCTTATATATTACGACTATATATTTAATTACCTACTTAAGGTCACTACAAATCCTTCTTCATTTGTATTGCCAATTTCGGCGCGATCAAATTTAAAAGCTCAGTAGAACCGATTGACACGGTTAGCAACGAAAGCAATGTGCGATGGACCATCCGTTGCCGTCAGTCGTCGGAACGGGACGAAACGGAACGGAACGGAGTAGTGTGCTACAAGCTTAAAACACCTGACAAGTCAGTATGAAGGTTTGTCTTGTTCCCAGCCGAAGCCATGCTTCTAGAAAGCGAGAAGAACAAGTCGCTGAATGACGTCACAGAGAGAAATTAGGAGTAAGCATTTTGCTGCACAAAGTAACGATAAAGGTAACATTTTAGGTTTAAAATATTTTGGTTTTAGTTTATCTTCGAGAGGATTTCCAATCTTTGGGTGAAAATGCTATTGGCTAAACAGTCTGTGGTCATATCCCAAATTTGGTAAACACAATTGGTCTTGGCTTGTCGACGCAGTCGCTGGGAAGCGGTGGGGGTCAGCCCGTTTGCGTATTGGACACACCAAGCACCAAACTTACTCATTGTTTTCTTTTGAGGGGGGGGGGGGGGTTTTCACCCCTCCTGAATGTCATTGTTGTCGACGGCCAAACACGGCCCATCACTGGCTTGTTGATTGTCACCATCTTGATGATGTTCCTCGCCGTTTCCGTCGTCCGCGCGACATTGCTTGTCAATTAGGTGATAATTCCTGTCCGGGTTATTTGATTTTGGCAGGAGGTACAGATATACGACATGATCCATATTTGGGGCTGGTTATACATATCTGTGTAATGTGGGGCACAGTGGCAACCTGGGCCGCTGCACTGTGACTGAGGTTGGCACTAATGACCTAGCTGTCGATGCGCCATGAAACATCATC
>JAHWFP010087904.1:37011-56717 GCA_023313725.1 Lithobius niger | reverse complement strand
GGGGGGGGGGAGGGGATTCGGAGTTTTAAGCACAGTTTGACTTCGAATTGCTTTGGGAACAGATCTTTATACGATATATTGATTTTAATTGAAGGGCAAGCTAGTAGAAACATTCGGATGGGTCCAGTCGGGTTTTGGTAGAGATTTAAAACAAACAGATATACACAAAAATTCGTGTCCGGTGATTGCCGATGTCGAATTATTTCGGACTAATGGTAGCGTTCTGGGGGCAAAAGATTATTAAATACAGTATAAAATGGATAAATAAACTAGCTTAGTGAATGCTATAACGCATTTAAGTTAATTTGGATCTATAACTTTGAAGTTACAAGACAGGTAATTTTTCATAGAAGTTGCTGCAATAAAAAATATCACACTTTAAAAGTTGTCTGTATCCACATGTATGTGAGGTTAAGTACCATAAATGGAAGTCCCTCCTAAACTACAACTAGGCTAGTGTTTTCGGGCTTTTTGCCCTAAAAAGAAAGCTTTAAAAATCGAAATACAAGATACAAGTTTACAATAATGGCGGCCATGATGAAGGAGCGCTGCGGTTGGTTTTGGAGTCGTTTTTAAATGACGATAGTGAAAGTTCAGGAAGGAATTCTTGAGATCGGGCTTCCCGAAGACTTAGATAATGTGTTGGTATATTAAACAGTTGCAAGATGGGCCGTTTCTGTCCATTAATAAAAATTCGGCGAAAGGTATAAGACCGAGGTCTTTTTGAGGTTTGAAGCGCTCAAGAAAAAAAAATGTTCCACGAGTTTTTTTTATCTTTGGAGGTCATGTATCATCTCCAATCGTTTTTCGGCAAGCCGACATTACACCCCAAAAAAGGGGTCTCCTGCAAAATTTCGAAGGGAAAATATAGGGCCTTTTGGGGCTTCCCTGCCTACCCTGGCATTTTGCCTGAAATCCGGCACTGTGGCAGCACCGAACTCCAACCGCACGTCGCATATAAACCATACTTCACGTGGGTTTTCTTGTTTCACCTATTTTAAGAACTTTCGCCACTTTAATCAAATCCCACGAGCAACACGATGCTGCAGCTCACGGAGGTAAAAAAAAAATAATAATAGTAGTCCAACAGCCCATACCTTGCCACGCACTCAATGAAATGATTGTACGCATGTGACACTTATTGTAGCTAACATCAGTCGTAATTCACTAGACACTTAAAAAATAGCAGTTATTCGAACAGTACACCTCGTTCACTGTAACACCCCCACCCCCCAGAAAAAAATTCCTTTGGCCGCCATTGACGGAAACTGTTTTTCTGATGCAATTTTGGGCTGACATCTTGAGCCGCCATTTTGAATTATCATATGTTATAAAATCAAGTAGGCTACCTAGGTCGATCAACCGTATTTCAAGGATTGATTTTATCACATTCCGTTACAATCACAATCGTAACGGAGTATTCAAGAACATTACCAAATTTCATTTGTGAGTTGCTAAGGAACTGGACGATAGGTTTCGAGTCAAGTCCAATTCTTTTTCACCCCTTACTGTATAGCTAGGGGACTCTACACATAGCATCACTGACGCATTGGGAACAAGGTTTCCACTTGTATCGATCCTGGTTTAGCGCCTGAGTTCCGACTCAGTTGCAACTGCAAACACCAACTGAGGAAGCCTCATCCATCCTGGTCTTTTATACCCTCTGGAGGCGAGGATGTTCGCCAAGGATTTAGCTGATTGGCTGACGACAACGATCTAGTTCCAACTGGTAGAGCAGCAGGACTCATTCGCTACCTAGCTGTTAGCGCTCGGCCAATTCCAGTGTTTAGGCATCAATTGGACGGGCGCGCACCAGCTCATGTCACGGCAAGGCGCAACACGAAGTGTTTGCTTCGTGTTGGGTATTACTGCGCATGAACAGCCGTTACATCTCCCCTCCCCTAAGTTTTTGCTTAGGCAAAGAGAGACCTACCTTTATTTGATACTAATATCTCCTAGCCTGCAATAAGTATTTTAAAAATTCTCAACGAATATTGCTTACCAACATAAACCCTTAATGTGGTTCTGGAAACAACATAAGCTAATAATTCGACAAATCATAACATCGAAAATAATCACTGTAAAGTTTATTTTTAAATGTATTGACTTCCTGCATACGCATCACAAGGTTCATGCATTTAAACGAGTTTTCTTGCAGTATGAAAGTTTATTTTGCACAATTTGAAGAAAAAAAATAATAATTCCACTTGAATTTTTCACCACTTGAACAGGACTTTATTATTATTATTATTATTATTATTATTATTATTTATTATTATACTTTATTATGGCCACTACTCCAACCAAACCATACCAAACCATAATAATTGAAGAGAAAAAACTTGTAATTTTCCTCAAGACACACTTCCACATCCGAAACTTCACTTTCCTCATCCGAAACTTCCATGATTGGCAAATCCTCCTCCTGCACCAGAAAGGTTCGTCATTTTTCACGTCACCAGCAGTAGCCAATTCCAGAATTTATTCACCCAACAGAGCAGTCCCGGCCGTTTCCTTTAAAGAAATCATCTCCGGATTTCCCCTTCGTTCCTCTTTGTGGTCTGGAGCTTCGGTGTGGCTCCCCCCCCCCCGGCGCCTCAGAAACCTGAAGATTATCTAGGGGAATCCCCCAGTGGCTTTCCATTGGAATTGGTAGATCACTGGCAAACCTATGCCTTACGATAGTAGTAGTGGCAGGACCTGGTTATCCTAGACGAAGTTGGTGTCCTTGAAGAGCTTCTAGCCAGTATGATGAAGACATGGTCGGACTTGACTAGGAAAAAGAACATTTTCTCCTACTCTCTCTCCTGTCCACACCTGGGTTGCCGTGTCTGGGTGTATCCGCTTGCTTTCTGCACGTAGCTAACGATTTATATATACGATGTAAGCCAAAAATCTTTTTTGGGACGCCATCTTGGTCCACCACTTTGCATTTTAAACAAAATAGGTAGAGAATTGAGTACATACGATTTCATTTTAAGAAATATTCCTACCAAATAGCATTCGGATCCGTTCACACGTTTGGCCGTTATTGCGAAACAAACAGGGCAAAGTGCCAAAAAAAGTAGAATTAAAACGGGACCTCGCTCGCCAAGCTCACTCGATCAGTAAACCCCAAACACGGCAACTTATCAAAACACAAGATGCGCATGAGAATTCTCCCCCTCCCCATCCAACGAACCTTCGTAATACTTTTTTCCCCTTCCCTCTCCCATCCCCTAAACTCCTTAGGATCCTGAATCGTCTTTCACGTTCCGTAACTTGAGTTTTTCTCCCAATCACATTTTGTTGACGACTTGAAACGAATGGGAGGAGGGAGGGGGAGTAGAGAGAAAATAGAGATTCTTTGGCAATCCAAGACGAACGCTTCAAGCACTTTACACGATCGCTTTCCCCCTCACAAATTCAATATGGCCTCCTCCTATGGGAAATTTCTGTTTCATGAATGGTTCGAGATTGGAGGCGCATTCAAATCAAGGCACTTGATACGAAAGAGGATGCTTCGACTGCAAACGATTGCCAAACAAACCCAGAAAATGGCGTCACAGTAGCTTCCATTGACTGTTAAGGGTCCATGCCGCCATGTTAACTTTCCTGTAAGACTCAGTTTTAAAACAGTTCAAACGTATATGTAAATGTTGCAACTGCGACATATACACTTTTATTTTCCTGTTTTCCGTGCAAGCGAGGTTGGCACGGTACGATTGCTCCTTATCATCAGTTCTCGTTATTTCCTGATTTAATCTAGTCTGCGCATGCGCGGTTGACGCCATACGCTAACGCGATGAAAGAGCCCCTCTGACGTCATGTATTTGTGATCTTTGAAACCAACAGGGCTGTCGTTCTCGATCCGACGAATCGACGCAACTCTGGACTAACAAACTAGTGAATACTTATGAAACGTAACTGTATTCGAGTATATTAAGCTACGAATTCCAATCGGCAATGTGACTTAAAATAAACTCAGTTTGCTGTATCAAGTCACTGGACGGAATGACCATGTCGGTAACAGTCCTATGAGAATTCACTGCTAGGTGGCCAATAATGAAACGCCGCATACGTCGTCGCTGGTTAGTTTGTTTTTCCGGCACGCCGCCGGCATTATTCTGCCATTGTTTTTAATACTTCCAGTACGAAGTGTCGTTAAAAATTTGAAATAGAAGTAAGGTGTCCGCGGCTTATCTTGAGTTCGCCCCCGAACGAACACAGATAATCGATTGTATGTTTTCGGTAGCAGAGTGCCTTGTTGATAACCTAGATGGTTACAAAAACAAACGATTAAAGCCGCTCCCAACCAGGAAGACGTAGTCGCTCATAAAATACCTGCAGGACTCAAGATACGCTGCGCACACAATCATAACTACCAAAAAAGGCCATAATCGTTAATTACATTTGTTTTTAACAACAATAAAAATTCCTTAACATTGTTAGTGTAGTGATTACTAACAGGGCCTCGTCACAAAATTCGTGTAGAACAACGTTTTTTGTGGTTGTTGTAGTTGTGTTTTTTTCTGTGTTTATTCCCGTCCCGCCAAGAAAAAATAGGATGGCTGTAATAGAGCATACCGTCATTTAAACCCAAAAAATAGAGCATAAATAAACGAATTACCATTCCTCCCGCCACACAAAAAAAAATCATACAACTTTTTTTCTTTTTTTGGGGGGGGGGGGGGGGGGAGGGTCCCCTATCACTGGAGTCCATCGTACAAATTGTCAATATATACCATACAAATCAAGCCTCAAAGATCACAGTTGTGTTGTTTTCCCTTGTAAGATATGAAAGAATTACCGAATTTATTTGCGATCAATATAACGCACAAGGACAAGGAAGGGGCGCAGAAGTATCCACAGATACCAAGCCTCTCATGAACAATTATAAACATTTATTATATTCTATATTGTTGTAAAATAAAGTATACCATGCTGGATAACGCCTTTTATCACGTCAATTTACGAACACATAACATATCCAGTTATATTTACACTTTCGAGTCTTTTTTTTTTTTAAACAGTAATTGACGGGGCCAGGACAACGTCAGTAGGGAGTGAGTTCCAAGGCCTCACAACATGGTGTGAAAAAAAAATATTTGCAACAGTCCCTCTTGAGGAGCTTTACAATTACCTTGAGGGCATGACCCATAGTATGCTTACCATTCCTTATCGAAAAGAAAAGGTTATTATCCATACCAGTTAGTCCATGCAACACTGCAAAGGTCAAACTTAGATCAAATTTAAGTCTTCTCATTTCGAGAGGGAAGATTTAAAATTGCGAAGTGCTCTGAGTAAGTTTTAATTCTTAAACCTGGTAAGTATTCCGTAAAAGTTCGCTGGACAGACTCAATATGGTCAATACCCTTTATAAAATGCAGTGACCAGACTGGGCTTGCATATTCCAATATTGGCCTTACAAATGCAGCAAATGCTCAAACCCAGGTTTTAATGTCACCCGAAGTGAAATATCGTTGTATCACGGCCATCCTTTGTCTTGCAGCGTTACCAATATGGTCACAGTGATGCCCACTTTTTAGTTCACAAGTAAACCAAACACCTAAGTCCTTGACTTCAGTAACATGATCCAGCACTTTACCAAGTTACAAGTAACCCATCTCCACCTTTTTAGAGCCAATATGAAGAGCCTTCCAATTTGGACTTGACAAAGATAATTTCCGCTCTTCAGACCAGAGTTCCAGATCCAATAAAGATGAAGAGACTGCAAAGTGATTATTTATATTTTTTATAATATTACAGAATTTTACACCATCTGCAAATTTAGTAGTCCTAACGGGTGGATTTATCAGATGTGCTGAATTGTTTTTGCTACATTACTCAAATGTACGTAATTGTAAGAAGAGCTATAAACGCGCAGGATGCCCGAAAATAGCTGGAGGGTATGTCCTTTTAAAGCTAGTACACATCAATTAAATGTGTGTCCATGACGTAATGTCTGTGCCCCGGTCCTGCCACCGTAACATAGAAGTGAAGCTAGACGTCCATGTGTCTAGCTTCATTTAGAAGTTTCATTAATAAATCCAGATTCGGCCCACCTTGAATCTCAAGGTTTGCTTTTGGGTCAAGATTTACAAAATCCTCCGACAGCATGAAGCTTTGCTTTTCTGTATTACTCGAGAGCAAAGGCATTTGAAAGCATCCGTCATTCAAGCTGACATCACATAATTTCATAAATGCAGGTTAAATGAGGAAATTATCCTGTCAACAACAGAGTACTCATTTTCTGTCCTGAGGCATAATGAGCATGCATTGTAAAGCGGATCGGAAAGTCGCAGTCACCAGTAATGAATATCAAAATGGATGAAAAGGGGGAATTCCGCAGAATGACATTTGTATATTAAAATAACTGGAATTTTAAAAATGCATAAATACAAAAAGAACACTTGGGAACCTTTGCATTCAGCATATTTCGTAATTGGAACGGAGCTCCGCTTTATTAATCCACTCAAATGCAACCGTTGTATCCGCATCACGAAATAACCACTGCATCAATTTAAACCATATTTTGTACATAGATAGCGTTACGGTGAACTCCCGTTTCGCCAAATCCCGTTTCGCTGGATACACAAAAATTTGACAAAATGTGACAAAATTTTACGTACACGAAATTTAATACCTTATTTCTATCTAAAGGCAAACATTTAACAGAGACAAGCAGTGGTAGAATACGGTAAGTCCAGTTGATTTATTAGCATTTTGAAAACTGGCAATAAAGAGGAAAAATGTGCGCTTTAAATATAATTGATTAGAATGTTTGGGCGTCACTACGTCAATGCCAAGGTTCTCTTTTAAGAATAGTTAGTTATACAAGTGATGGTTAACCTTTTCCAAACGGGAATTCCTGTCTTGCAGAATCCCGTTTTTCAGAATCAAAATATTCTTCAAAAATGTAACATTGCAAAAGTTAAAACGGCATGCCTAATTGTTAGTAATTTTTGATTAGTTGTTTTTTCTGATGTTATGTGTTTAGCCGAGGCGAGCGCGGCAGCGCGAGCGAGGCACATAATTTGAAACAAATTATTTTGCAAAATGGCATTCTGCAAAACGGGTGTTTATCTAAAATGTCTGACCATTATCATGTTATAAATGTTCGTGTTTAAATGTTTTAAATGTTTCGTGTGGCTAAAATTTCGTGAACGATATTTGGCGAAACGGGATTTGGCGAAACGGGACGTAACCAGCGTTACACCCAGAGGTGGTTTTAAGAAAGAAAATTTAAAGTTGGACATGTTGTTGAGGAATAATCAAGGTGATAAAATGCACAGGTGGCGCGAGCTGCTCACCTATTTTCTCTCTAGTAGTTTCCGAAACACAAAAAGGGCAGCATCGGCCCCCAAGCGGAAAACCAAATTCGGAAAACCGCTGGTTACAACCGCCGTCAGCGCCAGCGCCGCGCTACGAAAGGAAATGGACAATGAAACAAGATGAGCCACAACGCTGTCTCCAATGCAACACGGCTTGTTTGCGATCGCTTCGCCCTATTTTGTCGACATTTCAATGATGGCGCCCTAAATTTAAGAAAAGAAAGTTTCCATGTTGTGATGCTATTACTTGCCAGTAGATGGCACAGTATACTTAGCAATGTAGTTTATTTCTAAGTTTACTAGCTGAACCCCCGGCGTAACATACGCCGGTCTAGCCGGTTCCCGCATACCTGAGCGAAATACTGTAGTGGGTAGTATGGAATGAAAAGGGTGCCGACTGCCCCCGCTTCCTCCTCCGAACTCCCCTGCGGCCTATCCAGTTGTATGGTATGATTTTCCCCCATGCCTTCCCCCCGTAACCCCTCTCCCGTCCCGCACCGCCTCCCCCGACCCGAATTCCCCTATTGAGTGGTCTGAATATCCCCATTCCTGCTCCCCCTCCATTTTAACCCGTGCTGATTTTGTTTTGTTATGGAAGTAAATGTCTTTTTTCAATGGAGGACGCTCAATTGCCCGTTTCTCCGTTCTGATACCAAGCGCAATAAACCCAACAACGGTCGTGCATGCAGTGATTGTTACTGAACCAACTTTGAAACTGTTCACGTCCGCTCTAACAGGTAGCATAATTAAAGCAATATTTCGATTGTTACTGATTGTTACAGGCCACACCCGATTGTTTGACATTGTCGGTCGCTCGCCCTCTTTCATTATAGTGCATAATGGATAGATTTTTGATCACTTTCCTTCAAAAGTTCAAACCTTCGATTGCAAAATGCGATAAATGCACCTCCAAAAAATATTGGTTTGGTAGTGAGGAAGGAACCGACACTGTGGAATTAAAGGTACATTCCTCCCAAAGCCATTTTTCTCGATCCTACACTTCAAGTACACGGTCTCAAATTTCCCATTTCCTTACCGTTAGTCAATCCCTTGGTAAAAATCCGTTTTAAAATGTGGCGTCTGGGAGGTTTTCTGTTGAATATTGGGAACTAATTTATTGGCATCCTGCGATTATATGATCGTTTGCGCACTTACAGTAACCATGACGTTTCGTGTGTGTGTGTGCATGTACTAATTTTTAATTTTTTGCTAATAATTATCGCGAGATCAAAAATCTAAAAGACTGTAGTGTACGCAGCGTATCTTGAGTCCTGCACTTATTTTGTGATCGGCTACGTCTTCCTGGAGGGGGCGGCTTTAACCGACGGCCGCCATTGTTTTTGTAACTAATTTGGATATCAACAAGGCACTCTGCGACCAAACACGTACAATCGATTATGTGTGTTCATTCTGGGGCGAACTCAAGATGGGCCGCGGACACTATAATGCGGTAAAAATTAAAATTATTTATGCCAATAGATCGCCGAAGAAAAATTATAAGATACTAGCCTAAAAAATTATAAAGTGTCATGTTAGAATACGAAAATATTTCCGGTCTGCGACGACACAATTCTTACAGTTCATGCAGTATCGTCTACTACGCCCAAGGCCTACTGAGACAGCAGCTGCGTTCCTCGCTGCGAGGTACGCCGCTACTATCCTAGCTGGCCGTGTATGACCACGCCAAAGTGTCGCGAAACGGTGCGATTGTAACATGCGCGGCCAGCGATCTGTGCGTAGCTGTTATAAGGCAGGCGGAATGTACCTTTAAGCAAAACCACAGCAGTGCTATAGGACTAAAGTGCCAAGTAAGACAGGGCTGTCAACACAAAACGTTGGTTAGTCAGAAAAAATATCCATTATGGCTCGCGTGTGTGTTGACAATGCTGCAGATGGGTGTTTTTACGGCACAGCTTTGAGAACGTCTCCTATTATAACGAAGACGAAAGTTCGGCCCTGAATTTGTTGCGAGTAATTGGAAGGATGGTCGGCTTGCCAACAAAAACAAAAAAGTGTGAAAATACAGCGGTTGGTTGAGACAAAGCCTTCAAGGGAGAAATATAGGAATACAAGAAATTTCCATTTGTTCGATTCAATCCCGTTAAGTGCTGTAGTAGCAGAGCCGACTAGATAGTTCGGTGTTGAAAGCCAGACCACGTGAAGGTTGTACAAGCAAAATGGTCGCGTATTTTAGTTCGCCACCGCGTCGTATGGCGGCGATAATAAGCGACAATGGGTTAGTCCACAACCTGCAGGAGGGAGGTCCGCTGAAGCAAGCGGGGGGGGGTCTACTCCGAGCTGTTTGCAAATTGCTTTCCCATTCGCTGCTGATTTTGCTTTTGCTACCTCCGCTGACGTCACAATACAGCTCAACAGCTTACGCGCATGCGCACAAGTCAAACCGGAAACGCTCCAGTATGCGTGCCTCCTGTGACGTCACGTAATGATCTGGGAGTGACCAACCTTACTAAATACTATCGTTCAACCAATCTTACGCTGAAGCCGTCAATGCCACCTGCGTGCTGCTGAGTCTTATTGCCGCATTTTGACGGTAGATGGCGATGGCTAAAGAGACAAAGGAGACCGCATTAGTGTCCAATATTAATTATTACCCGTGGGAAGGCCTTACCTAATCTAGTTACCTTTGGCTATACACGTGCAACGCTTTTCATCTGTTGTTTTGAGGTTATGAGTTTTAAAAGGCCGGTTTTTGTAAAACAAGTTAAAATACCAAAAATATACCTTTGGAACGTTTGGGATTACAAAAGAATAGAAAACAAGCGGCTGTCGCAACCGGTCTTCTGGGCTTTTCCGCCACTTTTTCAACGAAAATGTTGAGGCGTACACCTCTATCACGCACTGCAACACCGATCTCTATTATACAATCTGACAATAGTCACCATCCCAATTGCCGGTTAAAAATGTGTTAGCTTTTAGGCCTAGTTTTCGATTTTACGCCTAATTTTCAGCTTTTAGGCCTAATTTTCACCAGCAGTTTTAATTTCGTAAAGCAGCAGCTAACGGAGCATTGGGTTCGAGAGTATGCCTGTTCATTTATGCAACAAAGTGGCGAGACTTCTTTTTAAATGAAGCTAATGTGGGTCTAAAACGGCAATTTTTTTTATACGGTTGCGTGTTTTCCTGTAGTGGTTAAATGCGACGATCAAATGTTATTATTTCATTGAATTACATCGAAAAAGCCTATTAGCCAGGTAAGCAACGATGTTTTAATTTACCCTGTTTTTAAAGTCCACTTCACTTCCACTGAAAAAAGGTGACGCACGTATGGACAAAGTCGATGCTGTAGTCTCCCCACCGTTTCGGCTGTATGGAAGACTAAAAGGTCGGTGCTAAGAAAAGTAGCTTTACGTACTCCCCCCCCCCCCTCCCGAGAAAAAAAGGGGGCAGACGCAACATGAGCCAGAAGGGCACTACTCCCGGACTCTACGCAACCCGCTCGTAAAAAAAAAAAAAGTTTCGAACACTGCCAGAGTACAAATTTCGCCGGCGTTTGAAATTCTTGTTTCCTGGTGTTAGAGGTAGAAAAAAAAAACCTGACGTAACAACGTCAGTAAGGCTGTGGAGGAATACATTTATAAAAAAAAAATACGACTAACTGTTGCTTACATGGTTTATGATGAAATTGATTTGCTTAATGCATACACGCCACGTTATGATTTACACGATAATAACATGTCTTACCTCTCGGACCAATTGGAGACGTCGATTTTCTTGTTTCCATGACAACGCCGTGAAGCTTTCGAAGAAGCCTCCATCAGCATCTTCAACTCTGAAATGACACAAAATTATTATTACATTAGTTATTAGACAAGTTTCGACCAACAATGCGTATTTCAAAGGTTGCCGGTAACATCTCAAAATATACTTCATATTCCATTGGGTATTTTTTTCACACAAGCTCATAAAGTTTTTTCCTAAATCCTAAATAAGGGTACCTTAACCTACTAAGTTGAATTATAAACAAGCGGTTGCAGCGACTACGTCGTCACACCCGTCTTCTGTACACTTCCGTCACTTTTAAAATGGTGAGGCGTACACCTCTATCACGCACTGCACCAGTGTTCTCTATGATATAATCTAAAAGTAGTAACCCATCAGAATTGCTGGTTAAAAATGTGTTAATCTTTTAGGCCTAGTTTTAGATTTTAGGCACAGTCTTAGTTTTAGATTTTTGTCTAAAAGCAGTTACTACAGTTTTTGCCTGCCGTTTTAATTTCCTAAGTAGCAGCCAACGGATTATTAGGTTCGAGGGTATGCTTATTTATTAATGTAACACGGTGCGGAAACTTGATGTTGCATTGACAACGTGATTTGAGGCCTCATTTTCAGCTTTTACGCTTTTTTACCTGCCGTTTTAATTTCGTAAGTAGCAGCTACGGAGAATTTGGTTAGAGAGTTAAATGAAGCTAATGCGTGTCAGTAACGGAATCTTTTTGTTTTCACGATTGCGTGTCGTCCTGCAATGTTGAAATGCGAAGATCGAATGTTATTATTTGATTGGGTTGCGTCGTGAAAGCGTATTATCCACACGGAAGCAACGATGTTTAATTCGTCGTTTTTTCTAAGTCATTTTTGGTCGCTGAATCTAATCGGGGAAAACCGTTTGTCTCTATCTGGTAGAGTTGTGAAGTTGAAAAAGAAAAAAGGCGACGGACATATGGACAAAGTCATTGCAATAGTCTTATTAGCTGTTTCGGCTGTACAAAGACTAAAAGCACGAAACGATTCCAATGGAGTGGAAGATACAGCTGGTTCGAGTTAACATTTCCTGTCCAAAACAAAACTTGTCGCAGACTCCTGGCAAGTGTTTTTGCTATTTAAAGTCGTGATACACAACGCCAAAGTAATCAATTTATGTTCATAAATTTATGACAACGACGTAAAGACGTATGATGTGCGTGCGTGTACCCCAACTCCTCTGGAACCAAGGCACATACAATCATGGGAGTAGGACCAAACGAAAGATAATTAAGTTGCGCAACCGTTAGGCCTATTTTCATCGCTGTAACTTGATGTTATGACGCTCAAATACGCGAAAGAACCTGAAAAAGTAACGTCAAATTTTTTTTTTTTACCCTCATGATGTTTGTTCCTGACGTCATAGTTTCTTCATGCACGGGTTAAAATTCGTGACAAACAAACCGTCTTGAAGGTATTTGTTACGTACTGTGATGATCTGGGAAAGATGCACGCAAAAATAATAAAAAAAGGACGATGTATTTTCCAACATACCTCATATATAGATCTTAAAATTGGTTTTCTATCAACTGACTTGATGCCTGGAAAAATCCGATCAGTAGACCTGATTTTAAAAGGGTGTCAAACATTCGTGCTTCTGAAGCACGGAGGTGCGTGGATTGAGCGAGCAAAGCGGGCGATTTCCACGTAAACTAAACCTTTTTAATGTGTGTTTCGCTATGCTCTCTCCATATTTCTTTCACCTTCGTACAAACAAACAAATCCAGTGTTTTGAATGATGTAGGTACGCAGACGTGCTGAGGAATGTGATGAACGAACTGTAACAAAAAATTGAAATTGAAATTAGTTTGCGTCTATATAATCAGCACAGCGATTTTGTGATGCTCTTGGAATCAAAGAAATTACATGCAGCATGGATCGACGCCAATTGAATGATCGATGCGAACGAGATGGCTAGTCTAATGAATGATTTACAAGTTACAAGCAGAAATCAGTTTTTGGTCGCCCTTTTGGGCCACCATTTTGTGCCCCGATTTTAAAAACCAAATATGGTTTTAAGTATGGTGTACTTCAACGAGTATTCGTACGAAATTTCGTTCGAATCGGTTCATGCAGTTTAGCCGTACGTTATAGCAAACACAGACGACGAACGAACAAAGCAAAGCACCAAATCGTCGAGTTAAAACAGGATCTTGTTTGCTTCGCCCACTCGGTTATTTTTTTTTTTACTTTTTTTTTTATTATTTTAATTAAAGCCAGTTTTTTCTTTCATACCCTCGTTCCCAAGTCCGTTCATGTCTCACTGTTAGCAATGCAATTAGCAAAAAATGTGTTGCCTCTACTCTGATTTGAAAACTTTATTGCAATTAAATAGTTCGCGTCTCCAAATCTCTTAACCAGCAAAAGAAAATCAACTAACGTAAATTTGGCAAAAATTAGAACTTAGAAATTAGAGCAGTGACATTTGCCGCCATATTGGCACCAGTATGGGTTTTGGAGGGCATAACTACAAGGTGCACTACATAAAAATGGAGGGAAAAACAACGGAAGAGCGGATTTCTTAGGCTCAAAATAACGTTGTTTTCTCCAACAACAAAAATCGCGCGTTTTAGGTGTAAGAAATCACTCTTCACAGCATCGGCTTCAGTACGACACCCTTCTGTTTCTCTGTGCAGTGCCCCATGCAGCTAACCCATTAAGGCTCCAGCATAGAGTTATATACAATAATACTACGTCGTGTCACAGCTCTATAAAACAATTTATTTTCGTGTGGTTACCTAGGCGACTCCAGTAACAGAAATCAACGTTATGCGGTCCTATTTTTCGACTACAAAACGATAATCTGTATCGAGGAATCATGACTTTGATATTATCGGGTCGCCATAAGCTCCACCTCCGAAAATTTTTCAACAATTTCTGTTGAATTGTTATTTTTATCCTCATATGCCTGAAAACTGCAAACTCTTTAGCTAAAAACTCAAGTGGCCATTACGTTACTGTATACTACTTTATAGGGGTAAGACACAATCTCGGTCGGTGACTCGTTTGTCTGAATCAGGGCTCGTTTACGCAACGACAAATTTCTCGCTTACTAGCTTTCACTTGGTTAATACTAAATCTGCAGGCTGCTTCTCGCTTTTACCGCAGAATGTGGCTTTCAAGTTGTCTCTACGTAGTAACCAAGGCAACAACGCGGATGCAAATCTCCTCCTCGTGCCTCGCGTCACGACGTACGAAGCGTGCAACACGACAGCGTCGATTTATGACAACTAGAAAATAATTTTTACTGCTGTACAAGTCAACGGACAGATTACTGAATGCCGGTATTCGATGATTTGTCTTCGATTCGACAACTCCGGAATGGACGCTATGTTGGATTTTGAATTCTCGCTGCGAGTAGCTATTGATTCTGCCGTCGTTTGATCACTGCTAGAAGCTGTTTTTCCAGCAAGAATAGCCAATTTTCGAAATAGCGTGAAATGGCAACAATGTTGTATATACCAATGTTTAAAATGACTGTTGCACTTTGTTCTTTATCCGTGTTGTTATTTATAATACATTTAATTTGTTGCCTATTACCGCATTCATTTAACAGAAACGGGAAATTAATCGTAAATAAATAACGGTTACCTAGCAAATAGCGTTCGGCGAGCGAGAAGGTCTCGCTGCGTAAACGTGCCCTTACGGCTGCAAACGAGTTCTAAACTAGACGATTTCTCTCAGCCCCACCATGGTAATTTCTCCCGCTAAAGCCTACAGAGCAGTGACACGAAGTAGTATTATTGTATATAACTCTATGGTGGAGCCTTAATGGGTTAGCTGCAAGGGGCACTGCAGAGAGAAACAGAAGGGCGTCATACTGAAGCCGATGCTGTTAAGAGTGATTTCTTAGACCTAAACCGCGCGATTTTTGTTGTTGGATAAAACAACGTTATTTTAAGCCTAAGAAATCCGCTCTTACGTTGTTTTTCCCTCCATCTTTATGTAGTGCACCTTGTAGTTATGCCCTCCAAAACCCATACTGATGCCAATATGGCGGCAAATGTCACTGCTCAATAGTTTGTTCCACATCATGTTTGCAGGAAACTTGACTGCATGACGCCACTTTTTCTTCCACTACGAGTGCAAAAACACGTAAATATCCCACTCGTAGTCTCTTAACAGTAACTATGGAAAGTCTACAAGTGAGATATCCACATTTTCTGCACTCGTAGTGCAAGGAAACGTGGCGTCAAACATCCAGTTTCCTGCAAACATAATGTGGAACAGACTATAATTCCCGCTTTCTTCCAGCACGTCGATAATAGGGTGGGCTGAAAAAATTAAATTTTCGAAATTCAAAATGTCATAGTATGGAAAAGTAGGCCATTAGCATCACTGCCACACACAAAAAAATTTCATCAATCTGACGTCACGTTTTGGGTTGCTACAAGAGCCTCGTAATTTAACATTGTATATGTCAATAGGCGGAACGGTGAAAAAGGCAAAAATGATGATTAGATTGGTTTAAAATTTAATTTTATCATTATCTCATTTGGTACTCTCAGAAATCATGTAAACAATTCTGTAATTCAAAGGAATTTAATTTTTGTTCAAAACTACGGGTGTAGAGAGCAGCGTCAAGTGACGTCATAATGGCTACGAGACACCATTTGGAGGTAATAGCTACAAGGTGCACTAGATTAAAATGTAACGTAAAACAACGGCACTTCTAGTCATGACAGTGCATCGAGAGCGGATTTCTTAGGCTTAAAAAGAAACGTTGTTTTCTCCAACAACAAAAATCGCGCGTTATAGGCTTAAGAAATCCAGTCTAATAGCATTGACTTCAGTAAGACGACCTTCTTTTTACCCTCCAGTGCTCCTTGCAGCTAACCCAGTTACTGGCTCCACCATAGAGTTATATACAATAATACTACGTCATGTCACTGCCCTATAATTTAACATCAAAGGTAGGCTAAAATAGCCATTTCTGCCTATTTTGGCCCATAACCTCATTATCCAATTTCCGGGAAAAAATATAAATCCTTGAAATTGTGGTTACTTGTTATGGCTTCTGGTATTATCAGACGAGATAATGTTAAAATTAAATTTTAAAACAATCAAATCATCACTTGTGCCTTTTTCGCCGTTCCGCCCATTGACATCATACAATGTTAAACTTCAATGCTCTTCTAGCAACCCAAGACTTGCGACCTCAGAGTGATGAATTTTTTTGTGCCTGGTAGTGACGCTAACAGGCAGCATTTCTGATTATGACATTTTGAATTTCGAAAATTTAATTTTTTAAGCGCACCCTAGTCGAAAAGCTGATCTGAAGTTTCAACAAAATGGTAGTAATCAAGTGAATATTTTTATTGTTGTTTTTATTGTTTATCTATATATATAATTATACAACTTCCGCAACTCAGCCATCGGCAGCAGCCATCGGTAGCGCAGCAGCTACATACGATGCCATTTCCGCCATCTACCGACGGAACGGCAAATTATAAGAGTAGCAGCCAAGCCCCGCTGAGATAGTAGCTACGCCCGGAACGCAACGGCCAGCAGCGCGAACGTACGATGCCATCTATCGACCGAACGGCAAATTAAACGAGGGGGGGGGGAGGGGGGGGGGTGGAGACGACGTGGAATGAGCGAACGAAGCGAGCGACTCCGCTAGTTTTTTTAATAATTTCCCAAACTTTGTCGAGATCATCAAAAATACGAGAATATTTTTGATGATCTCGGCATAGTGAGTGAAATAAAAAAAAAAGCTAAATATGCGAATTTATTCAGTTAAAAGAATTGACGATATTCCAAATAACAAGGCAAAGCTGGTCTCCGCATAGTCATATCATACATACAATACAATACAACACAACGAGTGTATTGTATTGTATTAACCGCCGCTGCGGCACTGCCGTGGTGCTAAAAAAAGGAACCATACATGCTAAATGTACCAAAGTGTCTGTTATCCGGAATGTAAAATTGTCTGATCTGAATGTAAAATTGTCTGATGAAAAGCGTGTTTTTAGATGAAAATGTACAACAAATTACGTGATTTGTCGGATTCTGTCTGATGACGGTGATTTTGTCGGGTATCCTAGATACCAGGGTACGGTAGATTTTGCATCCACGAAGGGAACACTACCAATACCATATTTTTTTTTATCGTCAATTCTGTCCATACCGTGCGTTTTTTTTGCAAAAAAAAATTTAATTAACTAGGTTGCTAATTTTATTTATGTTACCTTCTAGTCGCAAATAGCAGAAAGCGTTTACAATTTTGCTTTTTTTTCCTTAAAACTTAAAATTGCATGATTAGGACTGTTTAAAAAGCTCGTGATATACTGCACAAGTGTATGGTGTGAACACTGTATTGTGCACACACTGTATACTACTGTGTATTCATGCACACTGTGTATAGTGCGTGCTGTGTACAATACTGCATTGTAATTTATTGTAATTGTATTATAATCTATTGCATTATAATACATTGTATTATCTTGTATTACAACAATTCAGTGCAGCATTGTAAGGCAGCACGTGAGTTCGTGAATGAATATTTTCATTTCAACTACTTTTTTCATTCACTAACTCACCTACAGCCTTATTAGGGTTGGCCCGATAATCGATAATTCGATAATATCGCGAAATAAAAAAAAATTCGTCGATTTTCGTATCGTACTTTTGATTTATCCAATTTTATCGTACAAACCCCAATGCTTAAAATTGTCATATCTTTGACATCGCAATAGCTAGAAACAAGCGATTTGCGGCGTTGCGTGCAGAATTACAAGTGTACAATGCTGTTGTTAGCCACCTTAACTGAGTGGAGAGTTAGGTTAATGCAAACAATATTTAAATGGCAACAGAACTGAATACTGGCCAAATGGACATTCGTCAAGGTTGCACTGTAGGCGGCTTCAACCATGGTTTTCTTTAATTAACAAAATTAAAAATGGTTATTCCAGCCTCAAGATTTGTTTTATCGAGATATCGATTATCGCGATAATTGTAAACATTTTATCGGGATAAAAAATGTGTGTATCATGCCATCCCTAAGCCTTAGGACGCAACTGTATACACAATTACATACTGTAGGCAAGCGTATACTGTACAAATGCATCGCAGAATTGCCGTTTAAGTCGACTAACAATCTATCATCCATAAAACGAATGGCGAATTTCGACAATTCCGAATGGGCCGAATTACAAATTCGTGAAGAAATAATCAGTACAAAATCGTACCCAGTACGGCACGAAATGTTCTACTTTGACAGTATCATAATATTTCGCTGTGTACAAAATCTTTAACATTCCCTGATCAGTTTTCCGGTAAGATCACATCCTCTTCCAAACCGAGCTTCGTACGAGCAAATGAACTTCCATCGTACCATCGATCCGGAAGTTACACCGGAAGTTTGTTTGTTTACCTTCCACATGCAGCATATTTCTCTTCGTAAGCGTCTTACGATTTCTGCCATTTATTATGCAACGCAAAATTATACAGAAATAAAGCCGATGGAACCCTTTCCCACTACTTTCTACCATTCTTTACTACAGTTCGAAAACAATAGAAAACCTTTTTACCTCTCGTAACAAAATATGCAAATCTTACAGCTCACCATAAGACGGAACTAAATTACAATTTTCTGTTCGCGAATTTGCAAAACGTTTATTTAATTCGGGACGTTTGGTAGACACGTGTCGTGCTGCAACGCTGTCAAGGTTTCACAAAGATCTAATTCGATTAACAGACGCAAATCTAATTTGGCGTAAAAACTGAACCACAATTTCAAACCCGGTTTTTTTTTAGGGCAGCAAATACAGACCAACATTGCGGGAAGAACCTGTCCGCCAGCTGACTAAATGGAAAATCACGTCAACTTTTACATTTCCGAAACTACGTACACCTTTTTCAACACTCGTGAACACGATTGTACGAAATTTTTGAAAAGGCGATGAAATTTTTAAAGAGAGCTGGTAATACTATTCGGCCATAGATGGTGTAGTTACGCACAAATCTGAAGCCAGCCAACGTCAATTTAAGGAATCGGTCATTATGTATGGCTGAGGGGGGGGGGGGGGCGGAGGAAATGAAAATGTGACCACTAAATTATTGATGACCCTCCCCTTCGAAACCTTGAAAAATCATTACCCCGAACTCAAGCTCCAAAAATAATGTAAACCCCCCCCCCAAGAAAAGAAGATGCGCTTGTCGTTTGCCCATTGGGGTTCTCCGAAGGTGATTTCCTGTGCCAAATTAAGTAAGTAGCACTCCACACCGACAAGTTACCACTATAGTTGTAAGGAAAACGTTCCTCATTTTTAACAAAGGATATAAGTTGGGTTAAAAATGTTCCGTAAAACACTGATATTCCTTACACCTATCTTATGTCAAATGACATACCATGCACTGTTTGGTTGTATGCCGATATCCATAACATAGTCAACACCTGAAACCAGTGGCGGAGAGGGGGGGGGGGGGAGCAAAGCCCTACAAGGCCCCCTGCCTTCCCGAAATTCTGAGGACTTTTTTTTTTAGCTAGCTGAAACCCAACAACGTTCTTTGTGATTAGTTCTATATTTCACTACTGACTACTGATGCCTGGGGAATGAAGGCCCCTTTTAACGATGAAGGCCCATGAATGCCCTTTTATGTTGAAGGCCGGGGGGGGGGGGGGGGGGG
>JAHWFP010087904.1:3992-36911 GCA_023313725.1 Lithobius niger | reverse complement strand
CCCCCCCCCCCCCCCCGTTCAATCCGCCCTTGCCTGAAACAGGCCCCCGTTCAACCCGCCCCTGCCTGAAACACAGAAGAAGCACACACTCAGGGTATTACGACTGAAAAGAAGTCAGACATTTAGCGAATTGCTTTAGCACTACGAGGAAAAGGAACTATGGCTAGCACGATCGTGGACACCGTGGCTGAGCGGTGAGAGAGTTCAGCCTGGTTGCTGGAGGTTTGCGGATCTGGTCGAACCCCTGGAACGGGGACCTTGGCAAATTCCCCGCCAGGACTGCCGCCCAGGGTAGCATGAGAGGCTACCATGTTCCTTTAGGGGCTATGGGAACTATTCCGACCAATCCTGGACAATATTCCGGCTATATTGTCCAGGATGATTGGAGGTATCCCGGTTCGAATCCCTGAGAAGTCTGGTAATGTTCAAAATTGAGCCAGTTCAGCCACACGAGCCAAGAAATTGCTTCGGCTGATTTAGGGATCGAAAAAATTAATTTAAAAGAACAATTTGGTGATGCATGGACGCAACTAGAACTTCACAAAACAAGGAAAAGAGATGCGCCCAATACATGCAGCACTGCAAACCGCCGCTAAACTGAAGTGAAAATAAACAGCTATTTGGTGAATGGCTTCAACACTACAAGGAACAGAAACGCACGGTTTTTTGCCAAACATCATAGGAGCGATGCAAATACAAAATATCGGAACATCTTCGAAAATAGTTTAGTATGAATTTAATTTCGGAATCGTACAATTTCGTGCACCCAATCCACCTTCTCCCAAAAGCATCAAACAAAGGAGAAGACACTTGCGAACCTTATCGTGTTTCAAACAGACAAACAAAAACCAACATTAGTAGAGCATGGTCACCTCGTTCGCTGGGCCAACGAGGTGATTATCGAAGGGTAAATCATCGAAATTGGCCTTCCAATTCAAAAATTAAATGCAATGAAATTCTAAAATTCAATTCATTCCAATTTATACTCACAGATTTGCGCTTTAATGAGGAAAACGCCACGAAAAAGACCCCATTCTCTGTTCGAGCTTCTTATTTACAAAAGTCTCTGTTTTGTGGGAAACCGACGAGACACACACACATGGGAGTGACACAAATGCGACACAAAAACAACAGAAAGAGAAAATGAAAAAAAAAAAACCCTTCACGAAGCAGAATATCGTCTCGCCGATTGGGCTTCGGTTCAAAACAAACATTGCTTCGGGGAAAATGAAAATTACGCAAAGCGGCCAGTTTAAATGAATCGTGTACGGCATTTTGGTTTTGTTAAAAAAAAAACATAGTTTTAGCAGTTTTCAAGTTAGAAGGGACTTTCGAGATTGAAATTAAAAGAAAATAATTGTTTTGTAAATGTGATCACCATGTAATTAAAGGGAGATAACGACGTAAGAGACCTTTCAGCACCAGACATAATTATTGCAGGAAATTGGAGTTGGTTTGAAAACGCTAACACATTTTTAAAATGGTACAAAACTCCGTAGAAAGAAAGGTATACATTTTTAGACCTTCAAGAAAAATAAAACTCAATATGTTGGATCGTACCGTCAGATTTATTTGGTTAATTATACTTTCGTTAACTTTATCTATTTTTTTTTTACTTGATGCTTTTCCTTCATTATCTCATTTGCAGGAAATTGATGCCGTGGGACATAAACTGCTTAATTTTGCACACATACAAAAACAGACATCTTAGAAAGGTTAGGAAGGGGGCGGGCCAAACCAGGGGATTTAAACTTGGAAACCTCCTATTACACTAAGGGTCCGAGAAAATCATGGGCGTAACTTTAAAATAGGGGCCCGGAGGTGGGAGCCCCCTTCATGAAAGAAAAAAGAAATGTAGTTTTTCAACACAAGGCAAGAACCCATTAGATAATGCATAAAGCGAGATCCCATTACAGCCGCTCTCAAAAAACAATAAAACAATTAAATTTTCGCCACACAACTTTCACGGAACTATAGAGCACTAACCAAAAAAAAAATAGTTTTTTCAGGAAATTAAAAAAAAAATTATAATTGGGCCAAGTGAAGGACCCCCCCAGTCAGTGAGCCTGGACGCCTCATTGTAGTTACGCCACTGGAGAGAGAATGCTTGGATACACCTCATAAGACGAAAGCGAAAGCGAAAGTTGATGAAAGCGGTGAGGCAGTTTCGCATATTATTTTCACCGGCAGGTTTGGCAGGCGAAATTCAACCAGGTTTTGCCCAGCCACTACCCACAGATCAGCTTACATTTCATTTAATCGTCCGTTTAGTACGAGTTTCAGTGAGATGGTTGACAACAATAATATTCAACAGCAATTGCTGATGGACTCGCTCCATTCACGATGCTTTGTCTCAGCATCGTGCATGGAGCGAGAACACGAGAACAAACACCAATGAGAGAGCAACCTAAAAAAACAAAAACAATAGCGCAGCGTCAAGTGACGTCAGGAGGGGGGGGGGGGGGGTGATGAGGTTTAATGGCGCCACCTCCCCCCCCCCCATTATGACGTCACTTGACGCTGCGTCATAATGGCTACGCGACAACATTTGGAGGTAATAGCTACAAGGTGCACTAGATTAAAATGTAACGGAAAACAACGGCACTTCTAGTCAAGACAGTACTTTGAAAGCGGATTTATAGGTTTAAAAGAACATTGTCTTCTCCAGCAACAAAAATCGCGCGTTATAGGCTTAAGAAATCCATTCTAATAGCATCGGCTTCAATAAGACGATCTTCCTTTTTCCCTACAGTGCTCCTTGCAGCTAACCCAGTTACTGGCTCCACCATAGAGTTATACACAATAATACTACGTCGTGTCACTGCCCTATACCGATTCGTTCGAGATGTGATGAGTTCCGTATTATTAAAACTATGCAAGCCAACAAATTAACAACGCGGTGGTTCACAAGTGGGGATGTTCGACTTTATTCAGCGGTTTTGGAAAGTGAACAAGCAACACGAACTTGCAATTTTCAACGCTCTATTTTACATTAATGCAAATGTAATGGACCTGCTTATCATGGGCAGCGTCAGGCCTGTTTGATCACGTGGTCATAAAATTATTCGAATCTGAAAGCTCAAGAAGTACGGCTAATACGTTGAACCACACTAACTATTAATGCAAAAGAAGCAGCTATTCAGTATATGTACGCGATGTAATTGACCTCTACATGGCGTCCTCAAAATCCTTTCTTAAGTGACTGGTGTGATAAACGTGCAGGTAATTTCAAGTGTTGCCTAAAAATTGTTGTATTTTCAGGTCAAGCACTACTTAAGTTAAGTCTACCTCATCGCCAATTTTGATAAATACAACAAGGAAAGATTCCTACAACTCGGGTTGGGTAGTTGTGTAAAGTGCAGCAAAAGTACACACGAGCTGTCCCCTTTTATTGACAAACTGTGTGAAGAAAGGCAGTACAATTAGTAGTTGAAGTGAATAAAAACTAAAAAATGTGCACAAAGATGCGCAATAACACAACGTTTCGGGGGACATCCTACAACCCGTTTTCAGGAGCAAAGGAAATCGGCTGCAAAAGCATCGTATACAAGAAACTAACTTAAAACACTAAAAAAAGTCATGCTATATGCACGACACAAGATGCTACAAATTTTGTTTAAAGGGATATACCTCCAAGCGCCATTTTTCTCGATCCTCCACATCAAGTACGGCCCCAAAGGTCTATTTACTTACCGTTAGTCTTTCCCTTGCTAAAAATCAATTTTAAAATGTGGCATCTAGGAGATTTTCTATTGAATATTACTAACTTTATTTACGTTCGTCCCGAACATAAATGATGCATCGCGCGCCTACAATGACCTTGGACGTTTTATCTGTGTGTTCGCAGTATTAATTTTAATCGTTTGCTAGTAATTACTAGGAGATCAAAAATCTAGAAGGCTAATGCAGTAAAAATTAAAATTAATTATTCCAATAGATCGCCGAAACAAAATTATAAGAGACTAGTCTAGAAAATTATAAATTTTGATTTTAAAATACAAGAATCATTCCTTTTTTTGTTGGCACAATCAATGGGTTCACGCTGGCTGGACTATTAGGCGCAATGCCAACTGAGACAGTAGCTACGTTTTTCGCTGCGAGGAACGAAGCTACCGTCTCAGTTGACCTTAGCTATGGTGAATACGCGGATGTGATCGCCGCGTGGGTGTTGTGAGGCAGGCGGAAGGTTATAAGGCAGGCTGGGTGTTGCTTTAAAAAGCGAAACCTAAGCCTTCCTGGTCAGAACAGGTCAGAAATAGGCAAATGACAGGACGACCTTGATCCTGCAAGTGTCTTTTGCCTGTTGCTGACCTGTTCCAACCAGGAAGGCTTCGGTTTCGCTTTTTCAGAAAATTTGCAGCGTCTTGTGCCTTGCGTACAGCATGATTTTTTTTAGTGTTTTAAATTTGTTTCTTGTATATACGATGATTTTCAGCTGATTTCCTTTGCTCTTGAAATCGGGGTGCAGGATATATCCCCGAAACGTTGCGTTATTTTGGGATAAGTTCATTCACTTCAACTATTAACAAAGTCTAAGACGCCGTAGGACATGACAAAGAAGATAGTATACAGAACAAGAGGGGGGTGCGGTAACCCCCTGTGGAGAGAGAGCACTGTTTAGCACAACTCACATACAGTTCAATGGCCTAAACGTCTGCTAGGTATAAGATTGCAAACTGAAAGCTACAACAACAACAAAACCTCGATATTTGTACAGTAACAGGAGCGAGGTTCCTTTAACAAGAAGCTTTTGAAAGATTTAAGACCTTTATCCTGCATAACGAAGGATTACACAGACCAACGAAAGGGAAGGGGCATCTTTGAGTAAAGGACACATTAAGTTTTACTGGACGTGTTTACTTGATAACTTTTCTTTTGCTGTCTGCTTTTATCCTTTCCTGCCTTTTTTACGCCTTTTTTTGCCCCCTATTTGCCTCTTAAGCGTCTTTAGGCCCCTTCTCCGGCACCTTTTACAAAAAAGGGCATTTTTCGAAAACGGCAATGCTCACCCCCTGCTTCCCGACGCCCTTTTGGCGCTAATGACCAAGCTGTCGACGCGCCATTAAGCATCATCCCCCCCCCCCCCCCCCCCGGTACACGCCACTGGGCATAGATGTTTACTTCTTTCAAAAATATTAAGAAGCAGAGACAATTAATCGTCGATTCCGGTCTTCCGTTTCTAGTATACACACAACACACACAACAACCCACCTCTTATCTAATAAATATGTAGTTTGTAAACATAACTTAACTGGAGAATTTTAGCTTGTTCACGCTAATTTGTATCTATCACCCCCCCCCCTCCCCCGGGGGGGGGGGGGTAAACCCCGGTGAAACGTTTGCTTGAAGTTTGGCCTTTGTAGAATTAAACACTGCTAAAGCCAACCTATACATGTAGACAATGAAGGGCCGCTGCTTAGTAGGACGGCACCACTAAATCACGGCTTAACGGACACAAACTGGACGAGTGATTACGGCCATACAATTTAAGACAAACAGTCCGTAATTATTGTCCAGGTTGGGATAAAGTGTTCGTTACCCGTGTCAGTACAAAGGCTTCTAATTTCTGTTGTCCTAAACTCTGCTTGAGGTAAACAGTTGTGATCAGTTGCCCGGTAATCCGGGGCACGCAGACCAATGGTGGCACTGTAATGCCACAAAATCAGTTGGCAAAATAAAGCTTTTGAACAGGGTTATGATCGCATTAAAAGCAGTTCCTATAAGGTTTGATCCCAGTCGCCATGTTAAAGCGAAAGTTTTGATGCTTAATGTTATCTCCGTCACCTTTTAATATTTTTAATACAAAATTCGGAATATAGGTCCCCATATGCATAAAAATTGAGTTCAATAATTACTACCACGTAGGAAATCTGAAGCTGAGCTGAAATCGAGAACGTGTACTTCGCTACATCTTCTTGTTTAGCATATTTTTACAAACTGCTCTCCACAGATTTTGGAAGTATTTGTTCTATACAGCTGGTCTTTGCCCATTTTGATGATGCTGCCGTACTGATCGTGCTTCTCAAAAAACGGTCGAACTTGGTCGTAGAGTTAGGAAGCTGCGGACGAACAGATTTAATGAATTCCGTGGGGATACGAGCTCTATTTTTTTTTTTTTATGAACGGCGAAGCCATTTTTTGTTCAGTTAATTGTTTTAAGCATTTTAGGCATCAAAGCCACTCAGCCAATTCCATTCACCTATGACCTAGGCTGAAAATAACTAAAATACCAACAATTCTAGTTTATGACTTATACTCATAGTATTCGATCACGCAAAACCCAAAGTCAAAGATCTTCAAAGGTTTTTCCCCTCGAAACTTGCGAATTTTCGCAGTTAAGCCACCGGCACCCACACTCACAATCCTTCCAAAACCAACGAACTTCCAAAATTCAAAACTCCCTCCTCTTCACATCACAGTAAGCCTTGAGTCAGCACTCCAAAACCAAAGTAGAAATGCTGAGTCGACCGATTTTTCGGTATTCAAAATTCTAGTTTGCCAACAATGCCAACAATTTGGCTTGAGATTCCAGAGTTAAAGCAAAAATGTTGATGCTTATTATAGTGTATTTAAATGTAGTTTTAAACCAAATTTTGAATACCAAAATTTATTAAAACCCGTTGGACCAAAGAAATTAGGCCCTATGGCAAGGATTACTGTGCACACAGTAGCAGCACGCAAATACTGGCGAATAAAAAGAAGATCGATTCCCATGAGTAAAAATATAATAAGAGATGGAAACCTATTTCTCTTGTCCAAATTTGACTTTCTGTCTTACCAATAAAGCCAACGGACAATGAAAGAGCTGCAGACAACCCTACGACCTATGGAACGATATGCGCTGAATGAGTGAGCTCAGCAAGCGAAATTCAGTGGTTTTATACTTTGCTGACAAAGACAACAGAAAAACAACGCCAAAGTATCACGAATTAGAATGCAAAACCCTCGAACTCGTTAGTACCAGGGTAACACAAAGAGCTGTGGGTGTTTAGTTCACGTAAAACCTTACTGCTGTATTAAAAATATTTTTTTAATCGTTTATATTTTTGAGCATGGTCGGTAAGCTTAATAATGCTACTTGATTAACGAACATTGTAAAAAGTGGTAAAAAAAAATCTTTGTGTACCATTGAGGAAGTAAAGTAGGCGGGTATGTGTGTGTGTGTTTGTGTGATGTGAATGGCAACATGTTTAGCTGATTTTCGTCAATTCCAAGCTTTGGCCTTACTTTTACCAAAGATGCGTTACTCGATAATCTAAACACAACCGAACATAGCCGTATAAAACTCCTTCTTTGTCTAGGAGAAAACGTTTTTTTTAAAAACCGTGCCAAAAAACCCACGTAAAACATTTGCATCACTGTTTCAAAAACCGTTTTAAAATAACCGTTGCAATGGTTTTACTTTTATTCCTATGTCTAAGGTTGAATCCAGGCGTTATGATTTCACGTGGACTGGAATCACAACACATTATGGTATTTGATACCTCAAGGTAAGGTTTTTCGTAATCCTTTCCTACGATTCTGACTTGGGTTCATTTAGATCTTACCTTAAACCAGTTAGAAGTACCAAGTCATTTCTAGATCGACTTTCTGTAACTGGAAAAGGTACAACTTTCGAGATTATAAGCTGTTAAAAGTGCCGTTACTAAAGTATTTGCAAAAAGACTCATGTACAATGGCTAAATGCTAGTGACAAATCTTCACATAGCTAAAATCAGGTAGGTTGGCTGTGCCAAATTTCAGCAGGGAAATTTATAAAACAATGCAAGGTATATACAACAAGTAAATAGAAATTATACTTCTATTGCAACACTAACAAAGTTTTGATGATGCGTGCTAGGTGCGCCAAGCTTGAATCCTTCATACACAAGAACAGGGTCTTAAATCTGCTCAATACTCATCGTTTGGAAGCGAAACTAGACTATGCATTCCTGACAATGTCTGAAGAAGGGTCGGTGCTTAGCTGTTCGCGAACATAAACGCTTGTGTTTGAAGAGAATTCACCTTTAAGTGTTATTTCACATGAGTTTTCTCCGTTCAAATTTAATTAGCGCTATTGCCAACCAGAACTGCAAATGTAGACAAAAAATGTAGCAAAACGTAATCTAGCAAAAAAAAAATCTGGTGTTGAGCATGGCTAACTAGTGATTCCCCCACTAGCATCATCCTCGTGAGTTTTGTAACCACAAACATGTGATCCCAACTCTGCCACTACTTACCTTGATCCCAACTGGCCGAATATTGAATTGCTTTCCCGCAGGTCCCATCTGTTACCTCAACAAAAGAAGGGCAACCCCGTGTGGAGCCCTGATCCATGGCAGTAAGCAACAGGGTAATCAATGAACAAAGCAGACCTATCCCTCAAAGAGCACGCGAGCGCTTCGAACACGACAAACCATCGCAGCCCAAGTCGAAACCATCCTTTTAACACACGCTTTTTTTCGTGCAGGACTGGCAGTGACGGTGCGCCTTCCGTTTTGTCTTTATCTAGCCAGGGACGAACGTTTGTTGCAAACACTAAAGTTTCGAAATGTAGCAAGTTAATTAATAAGTGCAGGCAGAAATATGAAGCTCTAAACGGATTTGAAACGTGAGCTGGTCAAACTACACACAAACCCACAATACTGTTTCCAAGTGTAAACAAGAATCGTTAAAAGGTCTCTGCCACCACCAAATCGATGCACGAGTATACTGCGGTTAAAGACAGCACCAAGCCGTCGGCAAAATCAAAATAATGCCACCTCCAAAATTCAGAGAGTAAAAAATAAGAATTACTGAGAAGGAAGGCATTGAAGGAATTTAAGAACGGGGCAGAAACGGCAGTAGTTTGTAAGCAGGAGGGATTGACCTTTATTCACATCAGCGGATGGTATCAGTATTGGACGCGAATAGGCCTACAAAAATACGTGCTGATCTGATAGTGCGATTTGGTTTCGGTAACTTTCACTAAGTTTCGGTCACTGTGGGACCAGATGAAATAAAGAAAGGTGGTTTGCGCCATTTTAAAGCTGAGCAAAATGTGGCACCTTTGTGAACACCGTAAAATTGTAGATTCGTAGGCAATGCGATTCGTAGGTTGCTTTTACCATTGGCCGATGGTGTTTATTCTTAAAATATTGGCAGTATGAATGAAACAGATGTATAGGACATAGGTTAGATATCAGATCGGAAAAAGGATTGGGTAAGGTATCGGTATTGGATCGGATCGGATCGGCTAGTACCAGTCAGTCTCAAGTAGACGAGTTGCAAATTGGCACAAGCTACGGAAGAAGCGATGCTGGAAACTTAACTGAAACTTGTTGTGTAAAACCCTGTAGCTCTGGTCTCTACCACTGACGAAGATAAACAAAATTTGTGACGCTGGAACATCAAGACGCTGCAGGATAATTTTGGCGATGCAACCAGTCATGGTAAGTCAAATGACAAACGGATTTGTACTGTTTTGTCAAGATGGGACAGAAATGAGGTCGAGCGATTGGTGAACCATGGAGGAAAGAAAAGAGATGGAGCTGGCATGACGTCACAGCTACGCGCTATCTGCTGAAGCCAGTTGGCGGAGGGAAAGTCGCGTCGCCGCCATCTTGGTTAGCTCAACACTGCTTGTCTGCAAGCGTTGGCAACGCACATTTCTTCCATATCTTTTCAATTTTTTCGATGAAAGTAGAAAAAAAAACTGGCTCAGTAATTTCAACTTAAAAAATAGCAATCACAGACACAAACAAAATTCAATTACAGATTCTTGGGTTTTGTTAATGCAACGTTTACGGCTGCATTAGAATATTTTTTCAACGTTTAAACTCGTTGTGAATTAAGGAGTTTTAATAAACGTAGCCTAAATTTAACCATTCAAAAAAATACTGCATTCTCTTTTCTTTCCTCCATGAGGTGAACCATTCAATCAAGGAACGAACAAAAACTTTGTAGAGGGTGAGAAGGGGCCGGGATCCATTTCAGAGAAAATTCCAGCCTTTTTTTTTTTGTTTCAATTTTTTCAATTTGTTCACTAGAGGTATATCTGAAGTGTATCTCAAACTTTCAACCAAACCATTCTTCTATAAAACCAAGCGGCACAAAATAAATACGAAATTAACCCTGTAATATTTGCTTGCCCACTGAATCCACCTAAAATGATACCTCAGCCTGTAAAGCCTTAACTAGATACACAATCTTAATCTTGAATGCAGTTTGAAACCTTGAAGCCAATAAAAACAACTTTTGATTAGTGTTGGGTGGTACCAGAAATTTTTCAGCTGGTGCCGGTACCAAGTTTAGTACCCCGGTACTCGGTTTTCTCTGGTACTTATGAATGAGGCGGTATATGGTATTACAGTGCTGTGGTACCAACACCCAATTTATAAACAATAATTTGGCTCCACCTTTGTTCACTGTTCAGAATTTCAATTTTGCTATTGTTGATTTTTAACTGATTGTAGCACTCCTTTGAGGCCTACAACATCAACACAGGGACTAAACGAACTATAGTTATAATTTTAGTGCCCTTTTTCCATAATAAAACCATACCGGTATTCCAACAAAGAAAGGTATTTGGTAACGTTTCATTTTTGGTACTGCGGTACACCGTGCAAACCGGTTTACCGCCCAACAATTGTTTTGATTATAAAGCTTTTTTTTAGAAATAGAACTAGAAAGAGACGAAGCACGGGAAATCCACCCACCCAAAGACTCAAGCCGCACATGTTAAGTGGAATAAGTACCAGCATTACTACAGTTTTTTTTTGCCGCATGGGGGAGGAAACCAGAATACCCAGAGGAAACTCTCGTGCAACGGGCGGGAAACAATCGGAGAAAAACCCGTATATTATATACTTCCCATCACGAGGATCGAGCCTCGGTCTGTGCGAAGCAGGGACTAGGACGCCTATCGAATCTGATGCCCCAGTGCTCGCAATACCTAATCAGAAAAGTTCTACGAAGGAACAAGGTTAAGCCTAAAATACGACACGAAAGGCCACGTAAAAACATATTCTGAAGACACCAGCAGTAGAATTTGGGGAGGCGAAGTCCTACTCCGATATTAACAGCAATCATTATTAAAATGTCCTCTTCGTCTACATTCAAAGCATCGCGAGAAAAGTCTCACTCTTACGCCTCAGCCGCGAAGGCCTTTGACGACCGGAAGAGATCAATAAGCAATTTTCTGGTGTGCTCGACAAATTCCTGCAAGCCCCATTATCCACATCTTTGGGCTAACTCCGATCAGAGCTTGATGAATGGCATGCCTGGCCGATTGCTAAAAGGGCGTAGTGTCAATAGCTTCGCCTCCTTCTTCGCTCGCCCTTTGATCTGCCTTCGTCCCTTCACACCCAGCACCCATCTGCACGTGATGAGCCACCCATGCTGAAGCAACACAACAAAAGAGATTGAAGACCCTAATAAAAAAGGGCAAAAAAATAGCGAACTCTAGAGCCGCCAAAGTCCAAAGAGTGATCTGAAGGATAGAGACCAAAAAAAAAAAAAAATGCAGTGATGTCGGACTAGAACACCATGCCTAATATATAAGAAAAAATAAGTATCTATTTTTCAATTTTTTTGTTTTCTAAGAAAGCTCTAACAACAAGAATCGGGTATCAACGGGTGAGTAACAAGAGTAACAAGACACGAAACCATACAAAATCATTGCATGCAGCAATATTTCCACGAACTGGAAAAATGTAATCACGGCCTGGAATTTTGGAAATACTGTCATCTTGTAAAAACAAACATATTATTTTTTGTTTTTTTTTGGCTCAAGCAAACTATGGCGTGTTGTGCATGAGGCTTTCAGGAGGTTTTAGTAAACTAAATGATTAGACCTTGTGCAGACGTAACGTCAGTGTCATCAACTTGGTTGTGGCCATTCTAATGAACGTCTTGATGATCGCCAGTTTCTAAATAGGAATTCTAGTGTTAAATGCATCTGTATCTCGATTCGGCACAGTCTTTCAATCTATTCTATCTTCTATACTTTGTTTTTTTTCTTCATATATCCTCAACTGTAAAAAGTACGACTCAAAGCCCTTTCAGCATTTTACACAATTTAACAAATTATTCCACGTTGTGTTCAATTTTCTTCCACCAGAGTGAGCTATTGGTCTATGCTGAAAACTTACCAGACAAATTATCGCAAAAGTGTAAACTCGATGGATCCGTAAGACAAAACAGACGTATACTACATAATGAACAGCTTCCATTAATGTCGTGTCCATACTGGACCCCAATCATCATTTTAATGTGACTACAATGTTGTTGTTGTTGTTGGGACTTTTGCTCTCACTTCGAGATCGAACCAATGAAATGATATTTTATTTTAATAACTTAAAATGTAGGTATTAACAAGGTTCAGGACAAACTACAATTATGTGACCACAATGTTGTTGTTGCTGTCGTTGTTGTTGTTGTTGGGACATTTTGCTTTTACTTAAGGACTGAAACCAATGAACCGATTTTAAATATTTATAGCTTAAAGTGTAGGTATTAAAAAGGCCCAGGGCCTTATTTGTTGTTTTTTATTGTTTTTATTGGAACTTTTCACTTTCATCTCGCAACTGAATCAATACTACACCATGCGTTGACGAAAAACATGAGTTCCCCAACTGTTTTTAAATGCTCCAACACGGGAAAGATGATAGTAGGGTGCGTAATATAATAAGAACAGCCTAACACTAAAAGTCTTCTGTGCTCCACAATTTTATTGGAAGCAGTATGGTGAAGAGAACTTAGTATCTAAAAATTATTACATTAAGATACATATTAGGATAAATATTACATATCTAGCCTACGGCCTCGACTATCTTATACTTATCGCCAATCTCGTTTATCGGATTTATCTCTAATCTCGTCTATCTCATTGACGTCAAATCTTGTTTATCTCGTTAATCTACACTGTCGTTTTTTGATTTGTCTCAAAAAAAGTTCATCTCACTTATCTCACATCGTGATAATCTCATTTTATCTCAATTTTATTTTTTTTTTAGTCTTATTTATTTATTTAATTTTATCCCGAAGTCTTAAAGGGAAACTTGTATGGGTTACATCAAGTATAAAATAAATTAGAATAACCTCATCTTTACAATTAAGGAGAAAAAGACAAAACTGAATGTATAAAACAAAATAGGAATCAAATTTTAAATTACAAGAACAAGATTGATGAACACAATCATGAAGATGAATCTTTCACGATCAAACTTATACTACAGTACTATGGCTTAACAAATGTATGACAATAAAGTTCTAATTTATATGAGCATAATATAAAAACATAAAAAGCATAAAATAATACCTATTTATTAATAAACCATGCTCTGATTTTTTGCTTAACTTGGCCAAAACTAGTCAAAGTAGTGAGTTCAGCTGGCTGGTTAAAAATTGTTGGTATATAAAAATTTTGACATCTTGTTCCATAACTGTTTTTTATTAAAGGGCAAATACATCCATCCATTTTGACATGCATGCTTTACTTTTGGATCATTTACACAATAACTAAACACAAGAATTGAGGTAAAAATACGTTACGTACGTCCAATACAACAATTTAATTACTGCATTACCAAAACACGACATGGAGACCGCCATTGCTTTGCTGGAACGCGCAGAAATTAATGCCGACAGGTGTCACTCTTCGAATTCGACTCGCAGCCGATTGAGATAGCTCTATCGGCTGTGAGAGCTCGATCGTCTGACGGCCTTAGCTGGCCGCCACAACTGTTGGCCAGCTAAGGCCGTCGGACGCTTGAGCTCTCTCAGCATATAGAGATATCTCAATCGGCTGCGAGTCGAAATCGAAAAGTGACATCTGTCGGCATTAATTTCTGCACGTTCCAGCAAAACAATAGCGGTCTCAGTGTCGTGTTTTGGTGATGCAACAATTAATTGTTGCATCAGACGTATGTAACGCATTCTTACCGCAGTTCTTGTGTTTAGTTATTGTGTAATCCAAAAGTAAAGCATGCATGTCAAAATGGATGTAATTGTCATTTAAGGAATTTCGTATCTAATGGTTTCATCCCTCAGATAACATTTTTTTAGAAATCCACTATTTTATGGTCTTTATTAAAGTAATTGTTTAAAATAATTGTATAGCTTCTTAATTTTATAACATCAAGTTTCTTGTAACTTTTGTATAGGTCTTTAGTCGAGATATCAGAATTCACTTTCTTAAATAAAAGCTTAATAAGTTTATTTGTGTTCTTTGAAGTCTGTCTATTAGGTATCCTGGAGCAAATCCAAAAAATTCCGACTCCATACCGGATATGACTATTTAGTTGTGTAATTTATCCGAAATGGAAAAGTAACAGATATTAGTATTAAAAAAAAACAAAACACTGAACGGTATAAAATACGGGGCTAAACTTAAAAAAAAAACTTGTATGCTTTAATGGAACTACGGGGCACTAAGGTCCACACTCAGGGTTTCAAACCGCAAAAGACATGGGTGTAATCGAACTAAATTGAATGAAGGATTTTTCTGCCACCTACGTCCCTTCATGACGTCTTTAGACTGAGTTAAAACGTTGGGATGCAGAGGAAATTTCTAATGTTTGACCGGACGCCATTTTGGATGGGCTCATCGTATCGAAGCTATCGTTGCGGCACTTTACTCGCTTTGAAATAAGGTATTCTTTTCCCACCCATTCTATTGTAAATTTCTGAGTTGGGGCCCCCGGGCCCCCCCCCCCCTAAGGGGAGCAGGCGTAATGCCGATTGTACAAAAAGGTAGATCCTTTAACCAAACTTACATTGCCCGAGTTTCACTATTTTCTTTCATCCCCTTAAAAAGTTGTGAGGGTGTTCTGGGACATTTGGGAGACCGTGTATTTACTAAAATGAAAAAATTGTCTCCGAAAGGCGTAATATAATGTCTGAACAATGCACGTTACCTAAATTGCAAGAAAGTTAAGTGACAACGACATGCATGAGCAAGATATGTTACTAAAAATGGAAATGTTCACTTCTTTCTTTAAATTGTATAAAACATGCTATCTACCTCAGATGTCAACGATCCGAAATTGCTCATCTGTTTGTGGTCCGATTAGGAGTTTTCAGTTTAGTGCATCTGGTGAGTGCTGGAAATTTTGAACTATAAATGTGACAAGGCAACACTTTGAAGCAATTGGCATGGCTAAAAATGCACCGTGGTTGCTGTCAACGTCAACTGAAACTTGTGTTTACTTTCGTTTGGTGGAGGCGGCCATGTTGAAATTTTATATTGCCTAATACAAATCTTGGTGCCGGTTCGATCCTGAGTCCGGATTTTTTTAAATTTTTAAATTTTTTTAAATTTAAAATTTTTTTTTTTTAATTTTTAATTGTAATTTTCTACTTTTTATTTTTGACAATATGGAAAGATTCTTGCTTCCCGACTCAATTTGCGGCAGGGGTAGGCAGGGGAGGTTCGACCCCAGTCCAAATTTTGTTTTAAATAGACGAAAAACTATGTATTTTGATACCATGCAAACTCCGATGTCGTCTGACGAGAGGAGTCGTAGCACACCTTTGTCTGCTAAATCTGGTGCAGGCGGACCAGGGGACACCATGAACATTTCATCGCTCCATGACCTTTCTTCCAAGTTACTAAACAAATTACAGGACTTTAGTCTAGAAAAGGACCTTGACCTTGCAGAGCTAAATGTTAAAGTAGACACAATTGCACAGCTTATAACGAATTCCTTAGAAGAAAAATTTGCTGTTTTCAAGTCCAGCTTTGAGAACTGGACGTGTAATTTTTTTGCCAAACAAAAGCAAATTTTGGATGACTATGTCGAGGATCTGATGCAAAAGCTTGGTGAAAAACTGGAGGTGAAGGCTGATAACATCCTGAAGTTATTAAACGTAAACTTGCTTGAGCGTAATCCCTTGGAGCAACACGCTGCCAGTGGCTCGGGTGAGATAGCCAAATTGTGTGTTAAACTAAATCTAACAGGTGATAGAAAGCTAACCATTGTATCAGCCCATGTGGACCAGGATGAAGCACCTGCTGTGCGTGAGGACACCCCTGCAATTCTGACCAATCATGAAATGGTTAAAAATATAACATTCATGCGCGGTGCCCACCGTCACAAACGAAGAAAACCATCGACACCTAAACCTCCTAACCATCAAGAGGACAATTTTGATCCGATACCAAATGTTTCGACCCTTTGCAATTCCAAAAACTGTGAAAAAGATTTAAACTATGCATGCAAGCCACAATCCAGTCTAACTGTTGGAAATGATAGTGCCAACTGTAAACAAAGTAGTGCAACTCAGGTGCAGTTTTGGTTGGAAAAATCAACTATTATTGGTGACTCTAACGTCCGTGACTTAAGGGGCAGCTGCCACTCAAATTCACAAACATGGACGTTCCCAGGGATGAAAGTGGAGGAGCTACAGACTAAATTACCAGAGCTCTTGAAGGCAAGTGATCGTAGCGGATCATTCGTCATATGTGCTGGGACAAACAATGTAGGGACCCTACCACCAAACCGTATTGCCATGATCCTAGCAGATTTTTCTTCATCCCTCAAGCGTGCTTGCCCCAAATCTCGTATTACCCTAATAGGACTATTCCCAAGACTAGGGAGAGAAAATCGTGAAATTGACCTCCAAGTGATGCATACAAATTGTCTTATTAGGAAAATGTGTGTTGAGCAAGACATTTCCTTCCTATCCATGGACAGCGAAATTATTCAAGACCAAACTCTTCTAGCCAGAGACAAGATACATCTCACATCGCGTGGAAAGTCAGTGCTACAACAGAAGCTTGCCTTGTTACATGTTCCATCGGAAAACGGGGTGATGTAATTGGGAAACCACCCAGCATTGAACCAGCTTCTTTAATTACCTGCAGCACGTCTCTGCAGACATTGTCCTGTGCCATGTTCAATGCACGAAGTGTTATTCGCAATATTGGTTGTTTTCATGACTTGGTCGAGGTCGAATATTTTGATTTTATTTTTGTTGTAGAGTCATGGCTTCATTCTGATTTTACTGACGCTATGGTTACCGACCTAAAAAAGTATGTGGTTGTGAGACGTGATCGTGGTAGTCGTGGTGGGGGATTATTAATTCTTCACCGGGTGGAGATAGCTGCTGTGTTGGTGGATGTGTCAGCACGGGTCGAGGGGATGGTTTTAGCGATACCAAATTTAAATATTAGTTTTACTCTCTGTTATCTTCCTGATAGGAGATCTGAGGATGCGGTCATAAATATGTGCCACTTCATGGCCGATTCCCTGAATGAGGGTCATTCCAATGTGCTGCTGGGAGATTTTAATCTCTCCACTGTGGATTGGCATCTAAATCGTGCTATTGACCCTCATCACCGCCTCTTCCTTGAGTTGCTTGCACCACTTGGTATTTCCCAGCAGGTTGACAAACCTACTCGCGGATTAAATATACTTGATCTGATTTTCACGGATGATGATCGTCTCCTCTTTGATCTGAGGGTTGGGCCACACTTTGGTAATAGTGACCATTGTGTGGTGACTTTTAAACTAAACCTTGCACAGTGTGGCAGCTGCTCACACGACCCAAGAAAGGTGGACCAGGCGGCTCACCATAAGCTTGACTTTCGTGCACTTAAATCTTCATTGGATGGGTTAAATTGGGACGCCCTTATTTTTTCTGTGCATCCACAAATACAAGATGCGTGGAATTGTTTTTCAGATATTCTGACCAGCCACATTAATTGTTGCAAAACACTTAATCCTAAAATCGACGTACGAGGTAACAATCGCCAACCAAAGTTCCTCGGTAAAATGAAACGCCAAAAACTCAAACTGTGGAAGCGTTACAAGGATAACCGCAATGAATTAACACTATTGACCTACAACACTGCTAGGAAAGTGTACTCTAAATCAGTCGAAGCATGGAACGTTTTACGGGAGGAGAAGGTTATCCGGGGCGGCAACATCTCGACCCTTTTTAAATTCTACTGCCAGAAAACCAAGTCGTCGCACTCCTTACCACCTTTTAAGTCCTCAGGTGGACTCTTGGTGGACAACCTCTCGAAGGCTGAGGCATTAAGTGCTATTTTTGCATCTAATTCTATTATGGACGATAGGAATCAAAATCTACCCTTACCCCAGAACTTCATCCTTAGTCAAAATTGTAGCGTGGTGAACTTTGACAGGGCAGGTGTATTTTCTACATTGCATAAACTTAAACCAAGTTTGTCGTGCGGACCAGACGGTTTTTCCGCTTTTCTGCTCAAGCAGATATCTTCTGAAATTTGTTATCCACTCTCTAAACTTTTTAACTTGTCTTTTGAACAGGGTGATCTCCCGGAGATCAGGAAATGTGCCTACGTTGTCCCTATATTTAAAAAAGGCTCGCCCTCTGACCCCCTTAATTATAGGCCGATAGCCCTCACATGCGTAATTTGCAAAGTTATGGAGGCTATCATTAGGGACTCACTTATGCAATATCTAGAAGTGTTTTCCATTTTGCGACCCGACCAATTTGGGTTTCGCTCATGTAGATCGGCATCCCACCAACTGCTTTGTAGTCTAGACAGGTGGACAAGCGCGTTGGATGTTGGAGCACAGAGCGATGTTGTGTATTTTGATTTTAAGAAGGCATTCGAGTCGGTGATTCACAGAAAACTTCTCTCAAAGCTGAGTAGATGTGGCATCAGTGGTCCTCTTTTTAATTGGGTAACTGCTTTTTTGAGAAATCGTTCCCAGCAAGTAACCATTGAGTGTACGCTTTCTACTAAGGTCGGGGTACCGTGTGGAGTCCCACAGGGCTCGGTGCTTGGGCCTCTTCTGTTTTTGATATACGTAAATGATTTGACCTTGACCTTTTCATCACCATATGGAGTTAAATTTGCGGATGACGTAAAAATTGGGACTGAATTGTTGGCAGCCGGATCCTCACCTGCACTCGGGGAGGAGATTGAAATGTCCTTCTTTGGTCCAAAAATTGGCAGTTACCGTTATTTAACTTGAAATGCCAATCCTTCCATATTGGACCCGACTCCCCTGACTATCATTATCAACTTGGGGGCGAAACTCTCCCAGTGGTCGAGGAAATCCGTGACCTCGGTATCTGGTTTTCATCAGACTTGAAAGTGTCCTTACACTGTTCGAAGGTGAGTGCCATGGCATTCCGCCGTTTGGCTGTGGTTAACCGTTGCTTCACCTCGGGAAATCTCACGACTAAGGTATGGGCATTCAAAGTTTTCGTCCGCCCAATTCTTGAGTATGCCACACCGGTTTGGTCGCCTTACTTGGTAAAAGACATCGACCTAATCGAGTCGGTACAGAGGAGATTCACCAAACGCCTCCCTGGATTTCATGATGTTGATCATCTGGAACGGCTTTCCAAGGCAGGCCTTGAACTTTTGGAACTTCGTCGACTGAGATTTGACCTTATTTTAACGTATGAAATACTACATAACCTTATTTCTGTCGATTTACCCCTCTTTGACCTTGCCCCTTGTTTTCATAATACCCGGGGTCATCCTTGGAAGCTTGCGGTCCAGGGGTCTCGGCTTGACTGCAGAAAAAATTTCTTTGCAGTCCAGGTTGTCCCGGTTTGGAATGCCCTGCGTTCAAGGATAGTATGCATAAACTCGGAGGGAGGCTTCTGCAGGAAGCTACTTACTGAAAACCTTAACCCTTTTATCAAGAGAGCTTGTTAGTTTCCCCACCAAGAAAAAACGGTCAGTATTAGCGCTCACAACCCGTTCGGTACCTGCAACTTACTATGTTTTTTATTTCTTTTGTATTTTTAGCTTATATTGGATGATTTTTTTTAATTTACATATATATTTTTTAATCTTTTATTCATTATGTTTGACAACTGGCCATCTCCCCTCCCGTACCTTTCCTACACTTCTGGCGATGTCATCGGGGACCTTTGAGTCCCTGGCAGGTCTAACCTTGGTGGCAAGGCAGTTGTGACCCTACCCTACCCTGCCCTAGCTTCCACTTTTTCACCCTTTTGGCCATGCTATTTTTAAAACTTTTTTTTAAACTTGTTTTATTTTTATCTCATTCATTTGCTTTTAATTTCTGCTTTGAAAAATCCTCCTTCCTTTTACCAGCACATAGTCAATGCTCTTACCTTTTAGGCTGGCAATCAGCGACCTCCTGGGTCCTTGCTAGTCCTGTTGCTCCAGCAACAAATTACTTATTATTATATGTGGAGGCCCGTATAGAATGGTTGTCAACTTGTTGTATTAAAGAGTGTTTAAAAGACATTGAAAAATACACGTGTTTAGCACCTCATTTAAATCGAAAAATGCCATCATATTCCCAATGTCACGACAAAAATACAAGAAATATAGGGAAAATTTATGTAGTGTATTACCAATTCAGAGTTAAATTGGTACTACTTTTTTCGTTATTTGAGTTAAATGGGTGTCTCATCGGAAGGCTTATACGTACACTACTACACTGAAGGAGTTAATGAACACTTTTTTAAAAACAAAAACAAAATAGTTAAATTCTTGAAAACCTATACATGAGGTTTCACACCGAAACAGTGGAACAATTTTCAAGAAACGAGTAAAGTACAGAAAAAAATTGCCTAACAGTAGACGACAAATTAACGGGGCATCATAAAAACAGTCACGAGGTCAAAAACAGCAGAAGTTGAAGAAGTTTTGATGCCCTAAACTGGATGAAATTGGTTGCTTTTACCTGGAAACTCAAGCCACAGAAAGCCAATAGAAATAAGAGACGCCTGTTGTTGTCTACGACGTGTTTACTCGTTTCAGGCTTCGCAGCAAGTCTCGGACACAATTATTGTACTGCAACGCAGGGCCGCCCAGAGATTTGATGGTTCACTGTGGTTTCAAATTTTCTGTGGGTCCCCTTTGCATTTTGTGGCAATTTCGTTTGAATGTGACCATCAGTAGTCCCAGTCTTGAAACAGGGAAAGGACAGAAGCCAACTCCGCAGCCTCCCCCCTCCACCCCTCTGGTCAGCTCTGCAGGAAATACGTCAGATTTATAGGAATAGCCTGCAGAAAATAGTCAAAGAATATAAGACTATTACCAGGGGCGGATCTAGGTATTTATGGTTGGGAGGGGGGGGGGGGAGAGCGGAGAACCTTTCAGGAGATTTTTTTTTCTTTTTCTTTAGTAGTATTGATTTTAGCGTTAAACAAAAACGTTATTTAAAAAAAAATTTTTTTTTTTTTGGGGGGGGGGGGAATTACGCAGGGCCCTGATTGAAACGGCACACCGTGAAATTCCCGTGAAGTTCACTCACAAAATTCAAGGCTCCGACAACACAACGTATACATTTTCATGGTGTTTCAATCCTTGAATTTTCGGTTTTCAAATTTAAGGCTTTTCAAGGAATTGAAGGCCCTGCATGAACCCTGAATAGAGCAATTCTCGCCAACCATTGCCGAAACCTTTCCGCACCTCAGAAAAGAACTGATAAATAAGGGTAGGCCTAAAGGAATTAACAACTAATTTTTGGAGTTGCTATTCCCAGGAGCTGGATGAGATGCCTCACCTATCCCATTCGCACATAATAAGAGCTACATAACACGTACAATTTTATTTATGTATTTATTCAGTTATTTTTTTTAGCCGTCCGTTAGGCTAGAACAACAACAGCGTTCGATAAACTTAATTTTAAAGTTGGCCTCAGCACACAACCTTTAAAATTGAGTCATTCCACACTACACCAACTGGTTTAGGAATATTAGGGGTCTTAAAAATTTACTTGCATTTTTTTGTCACAGTACGTTCTGCCCGAAACAAATACGATCCACATAGGTGAAACTGCACCATGTGAAACCTAAGACGACGCCAATAGAGCAAACTACGCAAGCATTGCAGACTAACTTAAGACAAATTCAATGTTTCATCAAAATATGACGTAAAGCCAACTGGGCTCGACAAGTGTTAAATAAATACGAATGCAAACCTATTTACGTTGCCTTTTGGACTTATTTGTCAGACTGCCTGAGCGGGGAATTGAACCCACGACCTTTGAAACCAAAGGCCGAAGTCCTACCGTGTCAGTATGACTTATCGGTAGGACTACCACTTCTGGTTTCATAGGTCGTGGTTTCAATTCCCCGCTCAAGCAGTCTGACATTAAAGTCCAAAAGGCAACGTAAATAGGTTTGCATCCGTATTTGTTTCATCAAAAGATACACCATCTTCTGGATTTCCCTGGTGCACTTACAGAGATTAATATTTCCTCCAAACAATTTCGAATCGCAGGCTTTAAACTTGAAATTTGTTCCACAATTTGAGAACTCAATTATACAAAGCAGAAACTTCAATCTTGAAGCGGATGATTCGGTCACAAAGTGGCAAAATTGAAACAAATTTTCCATGACGAAAATGTAAAACGTCACTTCAACGTAATTACCATCATACAAAATGTAAAAATTAGTTAAAAGCCGTGGAGAAAAATTCATGAATTAAGTTAAACCAAGGAAGCGCAGAAACGAATCTGCGACATGACGGAAACATCAAAGAGAGTCACTAAATAGAAATAAGGCCCAAGTGATTATGAAATGATAATGAGTCATCCTCTGAGCCAAAGTAGTTGGTTTAAGACTTCATATCTTATTCGTCAGCCCAGCTCACGCCCACACCTGCACACGGTCTAAGTAGAAAGTAACGAAATAGAATGAAGTTTGGTATTAGCGAGTGGACAAGACGACTTTTTGCTGTTGGTCAAACCGGGAATTCCATTGCTACAAGCGTCCACCTTGCTAGTCTTGGGAATCACTTGGCTAATGGAGGGCTGGCATGGAGCTAGAGGGTTGCAGAAGATGCCAAAACGAAACTGCTTTGACGAGGCAAGGGACGAGGGGATTGAAGGGGTACTCTTGCTACAAAATGAGTTAAGTTTCGTCGGTTTTGCTGGTGAGAAATAGTTTGAGTCATAACCCAAAATCAATGAAATATGAATCGAAGTAATTTGTTTTTTGGACGCTGAATCTAAGGGTGAAAACCGTTTGTCTCTATCTGGTACCGTGCCGCAGATGATGGGCTCACTTGTCGACCACTTCCGGTCGCTTGTTGGCCACTTCCTCTTCATACTTCCGGGTTTTTTTTTAAATTCATTCTAGCTAATTTTTGGAGGCTGAATCTATACCACGAGCCACGGTTGTTTGACGTGATGTGATCATGAGTTTAGCCACTGACGAACGAGAACCGCGGATCTTTGGCCGTCTGATTGGACTAGCCCAGTCACGTGATATGCGCGTCATGGCAAACAGCCATGGTGCGTGGTTTAATAGTGAAAACCGTTTCTTTCTACCCGTTACTGTTCCATAGAGGTTGGGCTCACTCGCCGACCACTTCCGGTCACTTGTGGGCCACTTCCGCTTTACACTTCCGGTTTTTTTTTGTTTTTTTTTCTTTTAACTAATTTTTGGACAATGAATCTGATGATAAAAACAGTTTGTTTCTATCTACTGCCGTTTCGTACATAATGGGCTCACGTGTTGACCACTTCCGGTCACTTGTGTGCCACTTCCGCTTCATGCTTCGAATTTATTTTTTCCATTTTTTACTCTTTTTTGGACTCTGAATCTAATGGTAAAAATAGTTTGTCTCTAACGGGTACCGTTCCATAGTCGAAGGACTCACTCGGCCACTTCCGGTCACGTGTTGGACACGTTGGCTTCGTGTATCCGGTTTTTAAAATTTTTTTATTAATCCTTTAATTAATTATTTGACGCTGAATGTAATGGTGCAAATTGTTTGTCTCTATCTGGTACCGTTCCGGAGTTGAAAAAAACGACGGATGGACAAAGTCGTTGCTATACAGCCGTATTCAGAAAACGCGCTTGAGGGTCAACTCTGTGGAAGGGCCAGTTTAAGGGCCAACCACGATTTCAGAAATCGCACTTGGTCAAGTTGGCCCTCCAACTCGCCCTCAACTTCCGCGAAAACCAAGGGTGAACAAGTATCACCCCTTGAGAGCGTTATAAGCAGGAATGTTCTGCCTTGTTCGCGACGTCCACCCTGTTATGTCAGGACAAACAGAAGACACAACTGGAACGGGCGTAAATAAAGACTGCATTTTAGCATTATATGGTGAAGACGACTTTATGATGCAGTTCCGATTTCAACGAACTGCTAACGCTGATATTAGCTAACTGCGTCATATACACGCACATGTATTAGAACGGAAAACTAAACCGAAAAACACATATAGAACAGAAACCTTAAACAGCACAACGCCCACAAAATGGAAAGATTAAAAATACACAGTAAAATGAACACCTAATTGCTCACTCGAACTAAAACATCAAACACACAGACAATAAAACACTGCCTTAACTACGAGTTTGCTTGTTTCAGAAATTATAAATGCACACAAAATACAGATGTACCACTCACACGAAAAGACTTAAAATATAAAACAACAAATAAAAACAAATAAAAAAAAACTGTATAATACACAAATTAAGCATACACACACACACACAAACATGCACATTGAACATTTCAAACACAAACTGCGTTCACTTTCTACAATAACCATTGAGTACAAACAGTCCTTGTCAGAACGAGGCAGCTGCCCCCCACCCCCATTCCCCAAGAAGCAGAACTTTCTGCCACTGTCTGCGACACCAATTGTCGGGGAAAAAATGGTCTGCAGTGAATAAGTTTTTATCATATGGTTACTAGGGATGGGTCGGTAACCGAAACCGAAACCGAATTTTCAGTTTTTACTGAAAACCGACACCGAAACCGATTCGGACTTTGTGTCGGTTTTTCGTACGGTGTTCGAAAATAAAAAAAAAATGATTTGTTGTTTTACATTTTTAAGATAATTATCATTTTCTACGTATAAATCACAGCAAAGTTCCTAGCTATTAAAACGAAAATAGTGGAGAAAAATGGTGGCACAGCTAGACCCACGGTCTATGACGCTGCTGAAAGTGAAAACAGGAGCAAGTTGAAGCTAGTAATACAACTGTTGCAAGAAAAAAAATTAGGAAAAACTGGTTGGGGTGGATGGTGGCAAAAACCGATACAGAAACCGAAACCGAGATTTTTTGGGCGTGAAAACCGAAACCGGAACTGAAATCAAAAAAATGAAACCGACCCATCCCTAATGGTTACTTACATGTTATTATTATATTTTATTAAATAACTCTTCAGTGCTTTACCCTATTGAACTGGCAATTGCACCAATGGAAAGGTCTCGTCGAGACGATTAAAATGATGTATTGGAATGTCAAAATCGGTCAAAAATTGGCGAAACGGCAGAAATTAGGCCAAAATTTGTCCACGGCGGCCTTCAACGTCGTGCTGACAGGGGCGTTCCGTAAGGAGGGGTGTGGAGGGGTGTTCCACCCCCTCCCCCACCCCACTCGGAAGAAAATTGACATAGTCGGCAAATTGGCAACTGCCATTAAATTGATGCCAAACAATTTCGTTGAAAAAAAGAAAGTTAATCAATCACGAGCAGAATTCATCACGTCGAAAAATAACTAAAAATTAAAAAATACCGTACATCTGTAACAACTAACGTGATAAGTTGATAACATCCAACGATAATTCCACCGAATTTCCTTATTTTATTACACTGAACTTTAGCACCATAACCCGTAAGTATCCAGATACGAGTATAATGAACAGTGGTCAGCATGTTGCCTCTTGAATTGATTACGTCATTGTTGTGCTGCTCTGCATGCATGGATAAGTACCGCTTGGCGACGTTTGTTGGCGCGCTTTGTTGTCTGACTGCTTTCTACTCGTAGGGATAGGATGAGCTCGAATTCGGCAAGTTCTTCAACATCAAGAAAAAAACGACGAGTTAAGATTGAGTGTTTGGGCTGTGGGGTCGCAGTTTGACGATCGATGATAATAATCCAGAATTTATAAAACTGCTCGACGTTCCGATTGCAGAAGTTGTTGGAAACTTGCAACAATGCTTGCAGAAAATTATGCCAGTGTATAAGTTATTTTGTTTTCCCTCTGCAGAAGGACGTGAACATCGACCTTGTTCGATCAGCTTGCGGATTGTTTGCAAGCACTCTAAAAGTTGACCCGTACGCTTTGCAGGAACAGTTAGAAGTGATGAGTACACTTGAGCCAACAGAAGTCAGCACTAATACTGAGGTATGCGCGTGTGTTGAAAAACACAAAAGCATACTGCCTACAGCCTATCAAGCAACCAGATTACTTCTCACTGCACCAGTAACTGTTGCAGGGAAAGAAAGAAAATTTAGTGTGTTGAAATTTGTGAATTTAGTGTGTTGAAATTTGTGAAAAAGTTCTATAGATCTACAATGAGTGACGACAGGTTGGAGTCTTTGATGGTTCTTGCGATGGAAAAACACCTATGAGATTCACTTGATGTCAATTGGCTAGTTAAGCCTCGGAGCCTTCTTTAAAAAAAAAAAAAAGGAAAATTAAAGTGTAGCTGTTGGCTGTAGCCACCATTAGAAAGTGGCTGAAATACCAAAAAGGGACCACTTTAGGCATCCTTTCAGGTCAATAAAGTATATTTGAATTAAAAATGTAATTGTAGTTTATACTTTTTGTATTAAATGTAAATTATACAAAATTAGCCAGTTCTTATGCATTTGTTTAAAGCTCTTGTATGTCAATTAACACAGTTACAAAATAGCAATGTGCAGTGTTGGTGCAGCAATGTTGTAGACTTGTACAGGATGAAACACGACATTAGTTACCAGGGTTGAGTGATTTTTTAAAATTAAATCTTTAGGTTAATTTCTGAGAGCCTTAAAAGTCTTCTGAAGGAATCTAATCCTTGTATAGGAGAAGCGGCTCAATTTTGAACATTACTTGAAAGAAGTAGAGTAAAGAGAGGGGCAAACCCTTAAGGGGGTCGAATTATAAATAAATAACAACAAAGCGGCTTTTTTTGTACACAGTCGGCAAAATTTGACCAACCACTCGGCAAATTTGACTTCGCGGGCGGGCCCCCGCCAGCACGCATGTTCACGGAACGCCCCTGCGTGCTGATTCTGGCCCTCGAGAACGAACTGATCAAGGGCGACGTTTTTGCCATTTTGAAACGCCCTTGGTGCCTTGACCCTAAAGTGTTAACTTTAGCCTTGGTGTAGTCACCCTTGAGTTCATGATGAAGGGTGTTCTGTGAATACGACCGTAAAAGTCGTGGTCGCGCGCAAACAAAGTTATCCTCTCCTCCAACTGTCACTTCTGATAATGAAAAAAAATATCGGTTATAATCAAAGTCGAAAGTAAGGATTAAAAGGGGGTAGGAGCTACTGTTTGATTTTACCCTAATATTTGATAAAAAAAAAAAAAAAAGATTACTTTTATAACGCTGTTCTATCAAGTTGACGACCAGAGTTTAACTTTGATATACAATAAACAAAAAGGCCTCAATATTACATCCACTGTCCGTAAGTACGCAGTCCCGACCCTCTCGGCCAGGTATCGAACTGGTATCCGTTTTTACTTTTGCGGACAACGAACGTTAAAAGTTATGCTATTGTTGGTTTCTAGGTAAGAAATGTGTGTGAAAAACATCCCATGTGCTACGAGTAGTTCCAAGCATGTGTCAATTCTCAGGAACAGCTGCTTAAGCGAACTTAAAACGAGGAAGGCATTTTGTTTCTCGAGCCAGGACCGACTGGAGTAGAAACTGCGTGTCTTGCTTCCCGACTCCACGTCACTTCACGCACGAGACGTGAGGGTAAAACTGTAAGCACTACTTTGGTAAAATAAGATTTTGGCAACGTCAAATCACGTTGCACAGAGCCAGGACCTGAAACCTGCGGCTTCTCACCCTGATGGCCTTGCGCAAAGGTTTGAAATACAAAGCGAGAGTTACAAAACGGTGAGATACTCTCACGGTGTATTAGCATTTATTCACTCCTGATTCTATTAACGGAAAAGAAATATTAATCTTCAAACCTGTGCTTCAAGATAGCCTCGGCAACTCTAGTTCACAGCAACTTTGTCAAATTTTCGGATACACAATACGGCGATGACAACCCAGTTGGGCAAACTTTTTATCTGCTTCAACGTGAACACAAAGTTAAAGATAATATTTACCAAAATTTGAATAAAATTTGAATAAAATTTCTGAGAGAGAGTGTTGTTGGTCTAGAGTCGACCTTAAAGCAAACTTTCCTTCCCAGCTTTATTAACTTTTAATAAGGAGATATTTAAACCATGTTTGTATACTTAGCTGTAGTCGACCTTTCGCATTTCAACCTGGCAGCCATTACCAATTATTTATTATTGGCAAAACGGAATGAGATTTATCTGATTTAGGGTACCGCGAAAATGCAGACGGATTAGCTTGTGTCAGAATAACTGTAATTCCATTTTAAACTAACTGTGAGAACTTTTAACTCCATTTTAACTAACTGTGAGAACTCTTTAATTCCATTTTAAACTAACTGTGAGAACCCTTTAAATTCCATTTTAAACTAACTGTTAAGAACACTTTAATTCCACTTCAAACTAACTGTTGATAACACTTTAATTTCATTTTAAAATAACGGTCGAAAACCCTTTAATTCCACTTTAAACTAACTGTTGAGAACCTTTTAATTCCGTTTTAAACTAACTGATGGTGAGAACTCTTTAATTCCATTCTAAACTAATGATGGTGAGAACTCTTTAATTCCATTCTAAACTAATGATGGTGAGAACTCTTTAATTCCATTCTAAACTAACTGATGGTGGAACTCTTTAATTCCATTCTAAACTAACTGATGGTGAGAACTCTTTTAGTTCCATTCTAAACTAACTGTTGAGAACCCTTTAATTCCATTTTAAACTAATGCTGGGGAGAACACTTGCATTCTAAACTAACTGGTGAGAACACCTTAAGTTCACTTTAAACTAACTGTTGAGAACCATTTAATTCCATTTTAATCTAACTGCTGGTGAACACCCTTTTAATTCCATTTTAAACTGCCTGTTGGGAACCCTTTAAAATGACCTATTTCGTTCACTTGATTATGAAAACGGCTTGTAAGCAACTAAGCCAACTTGGGTTATCGGCTATTCGATGGCGTGCAAGTGGACTGCAACAAGGCTTCGTCACGCAATCCTTAATAAGTATTTATGTTCATGTTTGCTGCATCCATCACGCATCTTGGTCCAATAGATTCCCCCTGGCCAACTCCTCAATAAATGACAAAACAGTCTAACTTTTGGGCTAAAAATAGATTTCCGACTGACGCAGCTAAAGGTCCAGGAAATGTGAGCATCTGCTTGACCTGTCGTTTTTCTAAATGACAAACCCTTACCCTTTGTTTTGTTTCCTTTTTGGTGAGTTTTCTACAACTGTATTTGCGGTGTGCTATTTAGTGATTGGTTTCGTACGGATTTATACTGTTCTGACATTTCTGTTACTAAGCATTTCATTTTTGATTGGAAATGCTGTTGAATGACGTAGGTGTGGTAGCCTAGTAACATGAAAGAGATGGGTTACTAAGCCGGGTGATTCCTCTCTCACCTGGTCTTAGAAGCATTATACTTTTTATATACATTTGCACTTAAAAAAGTCGATTCAGAGCATTTGAAATGCTTATAGACCATCCTGGTATAACCTCATTGAAACGAGGCGATTTATATATCCTGCGAACCAAATACTTTTTGAGGCGTCGAAGTGGTTTGTGAAAATATGCGTCAACCTGGAGTAAACTTGGAATGCGAGTTTTAATAGGACGAATCCTATAAGTATTTTCGTGCATCCTGTGCGATAATAGCTTTTGCAACATTTAAATACGTTTGAGAGAATGTCAAAACCGTCTCGCCAGTGGGGAAAACTCATCACCATTCTCGGGCATCCTGCGTGAAAATAGCTTTTGCAAAACTTTCATACGTTTGAATGAAGGTCAAAACCGTCTCGCCAGTGGGAAAATCCCATCACTATTCTCGGGCATCCTTCGTGAAAATAGCTTTTGCAACATTTACATACGTTTGAGTGAATGTCAAAACCGTCTCATCAGTGGGGAAAACCCATCACTATTTTCGTGCATCCTGCGCGAAAATAGCTTTTGAAAAATTTACATACGTATGAGTAAATGTAGCAAAACCGTCTCGTCAATGGGGAAAACCCCTTCACTATTTTCGTGCATCCTACGCGAAAATAGCTTTTTGCCAAATTTACATACGTTTGAATGAATGTCGCGAAACCATCTCGTCAGTGGGGAAAACCCATCACTATTTTCGTGCATCCTGCGCGAAAATAGCTTTTGCAAAATTTATGTACGTTTGGGTGAATCTAGCATAACCATCTCGTCAGTAGAGAAAACCCCATCACTATATTTTTGCGCATCCTGCGCGCAAATAGCTTTTGCAAAATTTACATACGTTTGATTGAACGTAGCAAAATCATCTAGTCAGTGGGAAAAACCGCATCACTATTTTCGTGCATCCTGCGCTAAAATGGATTTTGCAAAGTTTACACACGTTTGAGTGAATGTGACAAAACCATCTCGTCAGTGGGGAAAACCACATCATTAATTTCGGGCATCCTGCGCGCAAATAGCTATTGCAAAGCTTACATACGTTTGAATGAATGTAGGAAATCCATCTCGTCAGTGGAGAAAACCCCATTACTATTTTCATGCAACATGTACGCAAATAGCTTTGCAGTGAATGCAGCAAAACCGTCTCGTCTGTGGGGGAAAAAACAGGAAAAGAAGAGCATTTGCAACATTTACGTACGTCTGTACTACCTTTGCAAAATTGAGTCGTGCAGAAAATCCAACATGGAGGAACGTACTTTTAATCTGTGTGTGGAGATGCCTACAATTTAGGAATTGGAGTAAAGGCTATGCCCGTAAACCACGGGCCATTCCTAAACAATGCACATTGTTTAGGAGTGGTCAAGGTTGAGGGCATTGTCCGGCTAAATATCCCGCTCGCAATCTATATATATGATTACCCAAGAGGTTATGTAGGCATGGCCCGTACCGACCAGCAACGGCCCACGGCCCCGCGTTTCTAGCTGGAGGGATTGCATTTCGGGAAAGGGTTTCAGGACAGCATGCTTCTCGAAGGAGCAGCTTCGAGACTGCCTTGAGCCGTATTTATTTATATGTGACTGCATGACCATGAACATGGTTGGAAGAATACAATCAATGGAAAGATCATTAGAAAGTGGGGATCATTAGCCGACCAGCAACGGCCCACAACCCCGGGCCTCTGGCTGGAGGGATTGTATTGCGGGAACGCGTTTCAGGACAGCATGCTTCTCGAAGGGGGGGGGGGGTGATTTGAGTTATATGATGCGCTGGTATTTCTCCCAGAATGAACATGGAAGAATATGGAAGTGATCATTACAAAGAGAGATCAGTAGCAACTGGGGGTGGAGGGGGGGGGGGAGAGTTTGAGTGCGCTGATTGAGTGAGCGAAACGAACGAAAATCAGCGTTAGCTAAACAATGTGCGCCACTATTTTAAGAAATATAATTCGGTCTGAAGTGGACAAACGCATAAGCTACCTAACCAGTGTTGCAAACCCGCTGCTAGTAAAAATTGAAGAGCGTTTTTCTTGGCAATGTGATTGCCAGTGCAATTTCAATGTTAATCGTGCCGTTGCAAATGGTCTACTGTTATGAAAACTAAAAATAAATTTGTTGTTGTTGTTGGGTGAAGCAGTAATTTCTTCATTTCCCTTGCTGTGCTGAAGTACAACTTTGCAATTAAACAACAGCGCTTAAACAATGCCCGTTTGAAATACGTTCCAAGAGTTCTATTGTTGCGATGTTTTTCGTTGGTGTCTGGCGAGGCAGTTTCTCTTTTTCCTTGCTCGCCGATGGGGCATTTTGGATTCGAGCAAGAATGCGCTGAATAAAACAAGTTAGTTTTGTCGTTATGCATACCATCACCTGGGGGACGAAGTATTACGTCTTCAAGAAGGGACAGAGGTGGGGGGTTCTCCAGCAGGTAAAGAGGGTAAAGGGGACGACCAGTTGATGACGTAAGCACCGTTGTCCGATAAAAGGGTGGATATACGCAACAAAAAAAAAAAGGTCCTCAGAAAAACAAAGAGAAATAACTGGGAGGGGGAGGGGGGGGCGGTCAAGTTAGAAATGACGTCGTACTGGACCGGGAGGGGGGGGATTTGATGACGATCGATGACGAGGGGGGAGGGGGGTTAAAATGGCCAATTTCTTGATGACGTAATACTTGAATGTCTCCCTGGCAGCAGCCAGCTAACTGTAGAAAATTCGAAAAGCACTGTCAAATAGAACAGTACCGCTACACCGAAACGATATATTTTATCACCTCGCTTCACGATATTAGTCCTCCTTTAACAATACAACATGACGGGATAGTAACAATGGTATTAGGACTTACACCCAATTTCACGCTCTCAGTCCTCCTTTAACAATGGAACACGACGATATTGCAACAATGGTTCAGGACTGAGATGCAAAAGGAGGAGTGATATCGGATATCACGCCTGGATATCACGCCTGCTTGTGAATTTAAGAACATCACGCTTGCTCCAGATGTTAAAATACGACGTTACAGTCTCGTTTAAAATTATAAACAACACCGTGAAGAGCTTGTTTTGCTTACGCAAGTAAAAATGCTTTCGTTTTGTTATTTATTTTTTTCTTGTAGCACGAAAACTCTATGACACTGAACTTTAAAAGTTATTTACGATTCAGTACCGTGGACACTCATCGCCGAATAACCACTACAAACAACTTCTCCTAAAAAAAAATTAAGAGATGTTGTCTGAAGGGGCTGCTCGTCGTTGAGTTTCCGCGGTATGAACGGTGATGGGGTACTTCGGAATCGAGTTAAAATCAATAAACAAGAGCACAGAACCTTTCACTAAGCAAGGAGTAACAATGATGCCAACAATGGCATGTTTGTCGCATTGTCGATCTTTCTGACCAAAAGAACGTCAGCACGATTCATTCTTTGTTGTACGCGTGCTGTACTATTGTTGTCGGACTGAAATCGTGAAATTGGGTGATAAATAGGTTATCAGCCACTTTCCTCGGAGAGATACAACAATGGATCGGC
>JAHWFP010087903.1:27018-44518 GCA_023313725.1 Lithobius niger | reverse complement strand
CAATTTAACCTGTCTGCCAACTTAAGAATCTTCAATTAGTGGCTGAACACTATTCATAGACCAATTTAACCTGTCTGCCAACTTAAGAATCTTCAAGTAATGGCTGAATACCATTCATAAGCAAATTTAACCTTTCCACCAACTTGTGAATCTTCCAGTAATTGGTGAATACCATTCATAGACAAATTTAACCTCTCCACCAACTTGTGAATCTTCGAGTAATGGATGAATACCATTCAAATACAAATTTAACCTCTCCACTGAATTATGATTCTTGATGGCTTTTTAGACTAATACGAAAAGCATTCGAAGCACGGAGCTTTTTATCATAGTTGAAAATTCCACGTCGCTGTCCCGACGTATTTCCAATGAGCACGTTGAGACATCAGTGTACAGTGGTTTGAGAACAAGGAGGCAGGACCCTTTAAAGTATTAAATTGATAAAGAAACACCTTAGATGATCGGTGTAGGCTGAAAACCACGGAATCTTAATTTTAACAGCAATATTTCCGCCTCCAAATCGGCCTATCTTCAAGGTAGAATAAAATCGAATCTTAAGATTAGAGATCCAAAATTTCGGACCTTTAGCTGAATCTGAAACTTGCACAACTGTATTTTTATTTATTTTTTTGGTTTGGAGATTCCTGTATAAAATATCGGAAGTATCGCTGTTTTGTAGCAAATTAGATGCCGGATGCCATTCTATGGTGTCGATTCACGTATTCATTACATCTTGTTCTCATCATTCGTCCTATACCGTAATTGTTTTTTCCCCCAATTTGTTGTTATTTTTTACTGATTGTTACTGATTTGTTACTGATTGTTTCTCTCTCAGAAATATTTCCAATTATTGATCCTCAAATCTGTTTAAAGTTTTCATCTGTTGGTAATGTGTTGCATGTTTCACGTGCACCTCAATTGCTAAGTAGCAGTATACGCCTCGTGCACCTAAATTAGTCGATAACAGTGACCATTTCAATGGTCAGCTGGCCGAGTTAAGGGTTTTATGTATATAGATTTTCAAACTGTCAAAAGCTAGACGGAATGTAAACACGTTGATGGCTAACAAATATTAATTTTACAATTTTTACAGAAGGTGAATAGAGAAAAGGTGGCTACAAAGTATCAGTTGTTAGCAATCTGCGGTGCGAGGCAGATGAATGCTGGTGCATGACTGTCTGTCTACGACACCTTTTGAGCCTATTATTGGATTAATTTCAAACTTTCAACCTTGATTCTCTGCTGTTTTTACGAGTTATTGTTCGAAAGTCAATAAAATTTGTAAAGGGATTGAAGGGGAATATAAATAAAACCATACTGGTGACGAGGCTATCACCCGACCTGGTCATTGCGTTAGCAGCAAGGTGCACTGGATACAAATGGAGGTAAAAAACAACAGCGTCTTTAGTCAAGCCGATGTGTAGGAGTGGATTTCTTAGGCCTAAAAAACGTTGTTTTGTCCAATCCTTACGCTGCCTGCGAAACGCATATTACGGTTATAAATCAGAAAAGAAAAGATTCCGGTTGCTGAAAATAATTGCACTTCAACTTCATTATTGGCCATAGTGATGGCTTGCCTGCACGACACGTGCGCACCTGTAGCAGTCCGTGGTCTCTCTATCTTCTTTGGATTTAGTCCGTAGGTTCTACAGTTGGCAATTTTATTTTTCTTTGCCATTCGACGACCTATTTGGCGTAGATATTATGCTTGGGTTTGGCAAATGATTTGGCTACTTTGAAAGAAAATTAAGACTTTAAGTTAAACCCGCTGCTAAATTGCTAATGCAAGCAAAGTTCAGTCTGCATATATGGAAAAGGTAAAATGACGTCCATGTTTGCAACTAGAGTGAAAGACAGTGAGTTTGTTTTACATTTACGGCACCGATTAAACTAAAGTCATTTTTTGCAAATTCATAGCTGTTTTGTACAACAAACTCAAACCGTAGTACTGAAGTAATCTTAATGGATGGACCGTTTTGGGAAGCGATTGTGATACCATTCTGAAGTAGCTGATTCCCTCCCGCCCTACCTTATTGAAATTTTAAAACGTGGGGCAGTTTGCAACTATTTCTTATCGTCTTATGAAAAGTGAACAATAAAGTAAAAATGCGTAAATTTTTCGCCATGAGAGTGTAAATAAATGTCTTTTTGTTCTTTGCTTAGTTGTTTGCAGCGATCAGTTAACTTAAATTGTAAAAATAATGAAAATGATGAAAATATAAATCATCTCGCTAATACCACTATTAAGAAAGTAGATTAAAATCTCTCGGAGTCGGGGAATTTAAGTAAAGTTATAACATGTCGAATACCCTTTCTGACCCTTTCTGGATGAGCTTTCAACAGGGATAACTAGATCCTGCAGCCTAGACACAGCGCGTAGCCCTATCGTTTACTACTTGTTGCAAACTTTTTTTAACTCGTTCATCTTGACACGTAAAATCTGTTTATGATAAACAATTGCCGCTTCCATTTTTGGAAAAAAAGAAAATGCCCCGTTTTGCTTTTCTGTACCGATAAATGCTGGAGTTGCAGCCAAAGGAAAGGGCGACTAAAAAGGGTAAAAAAATGGCCAGTACGGCCAAGAAAGGGGCAAAAAAAGAGAAAAAAGATAAAGACAAGCTATTAAAAAAAAAAATTGGTCCACAGAAAAAGAAAACCTCAGCGCATCCTATTATTAAAAGTCACCCCTGCCCCTCTCGAACTCGAAGGTCTGTGTCCGCTACTGACTATCATTAAAGCTTCTTTATTGAAGGTCACTCTTTTGATGTTTTGATCAGATCAGTGGTTCCCAACCTTTTTAAAACCGCGATCCCCTCTAAAAAAAATTTTTTCCCACGATCCCACCCTCCCAAGTAAATTCCTTTGCCCGCCATTTTCATAACCAGGGGGTCTGGGGGAGCGTACCTCGGCGGGAAGCCAACGCTGTTTTTGCATTTTAAGCATTTTAAACGTCGTCATTTGCTCATAAAAAAAATAGCCCTCGTATTTTATAGAATTATACAATAAACATAATCAATATACATTAAATCAGTTAGAAAGATTAGTTGTTAGAATGGAGAGATTATAATTATAATTAGATTTTAGAAGAGATAAAAGTAATTTACATTTAATTAATTTTATTAATGCTTAAAATTCAAGGGAAAACGATTTTAAGATTAAAATATTTAAAAAAAGTAAAATATGTTTTTTTCCTTCCTTATGTATCGCGACCCCAGAAATGGGGTCGCGACCCGTATAAGGTTGAAAACCACTGGATTCGATCATAAAAGGATATACAAAAACTGTTTTTAAAACATGTCAATTATTTAATACCTACACCAACAACTTTTGTTTAAGTCCGTACCATCCCATCCCTCTGTATTTCTTGATACATGCTAGCTACTTGTTTACGAGGGGTTCGACAAAGACAAAAAAAGTGTACAAGATTTGTAAATCTGTAAATCTTCCAATAGATTTAAGGAGATTTACAGATTTTCTGGGATTTAAAGATTTACATGAAGATTTGCAGATTTACTGGGATTTAAAGATTTAAGTAAGATTTAAGTAAGATTTAATGATTTACATGAGAGTTTTTCAAGATTTACACAGATTTACAGAATTAAAAATTTACATGAAGATTTACAGGATTTAAAGCTTTAGTAAGATTTAAATGATTTACGCCAGATTTACGTGATTTACAAGATTTGTACAAGATTTAAGGATTTGAATGATTTACACAAGATTTACAGATTTACAAGATTTACAACGGATTTATAAATCTTAAATCTTGGGTGTACGAAATTTATAGCTTTGTCGAACCCCTCGCTTGTTTACCATATTCATCTAAAAATGCAAATGTCGTTTCATTGTTAAGTATGGGGGCTAGGTTTCCTGTTTAATACGTTTGTTCGGCTTAGATGTCCGAATAATGGCTCGTACCAGTCCGACTGAGTCGCTGCGACTTGAGCAACCATAGTGCTCATCCCTTGATCACTGTCTACTGAGATATCTCAATCGTTTCTGCCAATAATACCTACTAAATTAATATGGAGGTAAAAAACCAGCGACGCCTTTACTGTAACCAATGTTGTCAGAGCAGAGTTCTCAGGCCTAAAACACATAGTTTTTGTCCAATCCCTTGCGTTGCGAAACATATATAAAGGCTGTAAATCGGAAGGGAAAAGATTTATTTGCTGAAAATCATAGCAATAGCCAGCAAATCTAAAAAATCACCCATTTTAGGGCTAAAAACTTCTCTCACAGCACTGGCTTTACCAAAAGACGCCATTTTAATTTAACCTCTTTGCTTGTCCCCGTGCCCCTTGCAGCTAGCCTAATAACTGGCTCCAGCATAAGAGTTACACACAATATTATGGCGTTGTTGCTACTGCTCTGTATATACAGGACACCGTGCCCCTTGCAGTTAGCCAAATGACTGGCGCCAGCATAAGAGTTGTATATGTATAGTAATAATATGACGTTATTGTTACTACTTTATAGACAGGACCCCAGTGCAGCATTAGAGTTAAAATAATAATATGGCGTTGTTGCTACTACTCTATATAGACAAGGCCCAGTGCCCCTTGTAGCTAGCCCTATGACTGACTGCAGAATAAGTGTTATAATAATGTCGTTATTTGGTACTGCTGTATAAAGACAGGATATAGAACTCTTTGTTGCCATGGTTGCTGTCTTGGACGGTAGTGGGCAAGGAAAGCTTCTTTTGTTTTGATTTAAAATCACCAGAGATCTCCCTAAACTGGCGATCGACTCACAAACATAACGTGGATCTATTATCTCAAAAGCATCTTCAGGCATTGGTCTAGTTCACGTTTTATCATTGCCTTTTTATTATAGTTTGGTTAGAGGATTTATTCCCCAAAGTGTTAGTTTCAAATGTAGGTGTACTTAAAGTGGATATATTTTTCTTTTTTGTCTTGCAGAGCCATCGTACAAAAGTGCTTGGGGAAGCCACAGCGCAACTCAAAGTCAAGGTAGGCAATTAAATATACTTTCTAAATTGTGTTATAAATACTGTAAAGGCAACTGGTCGCATCAGAATTGGTTCGTCGTAGAATAAACCAATTCTCAAGGGATGAATTACTTGAGCTTGTAATAAACAAAACAAAAAAAAAAAACATTCTGGCTATTACCTACCGAACAGACTTAGGTTGGAAACTATCGGCCGTAGACTATCACTGATTAGCCGATTTTTAGTTCAGCCGCTTCGGATGCAATATTAGTTTGTGTTGCTTTTGGAGATTAAAGAGCTGGTCACTAAATAACGTCGTTGCAACACATTTCATCCCATTTGATGAAATAGTTACCGATATACTAGAGGGTGAATGTGCTACGCACGGCTGGTGTTGGGTGCACCGATTACAACACTGTTAACGCTTTGGTCGTTCATGTGTACGTCTATGTTTTTCATCGAATTAAGTTTCTTCAATCAAATTTTTGCGCACAGTGGTTTGCAAACGCTGATTTTCGTTCGCGAGTCAAATCACGAGATGCAATATTTTAAAAAGTGATGTGGCCAAGTCTGTCTTTTGTTTATCAATGGATCGTCAAAGTAAGTTTCTTGAAAACCCTTTTCTTCTGGCTTAGTCATTTCTTTGAGTGGGAGAGGCAGAAAGTAAATCGCCAACAATGCCTCATTATTGTTTTGCTTTCATTTGCAGGGGTGTATGACGATTAGGTCTTTGAACTCAATTCAATTCAAATTCAATTCAATTCAATTCAATTTACAGAGGTTTTATTGTTGCCGACCACTTTGAAACGTAGCTCATGTCGATTGTGGCATGTCAAAGATCCTGGCTTTTCCTCTTGGATTTCACCTGAATTGTTTTTTTCATCGTCGAGGGCAGATAACTCATTTTGGGATCGTGTTCACTAAAATAAACAACAAGAGCAATCAGCGCCGTGCACCAGAAGTTTAAAGCGATTGTTAACGCGATTAAAGTGATTGGTAGATTCTAACTAACTTTCTCTTAAAAGTATTCTTTTATACGATCTTATTATGTAGACTAGAGGAAGCCCGTGAAGCACGGCTGGTCTTGGATCCACCGTTTGCTACACTGGCACGGTTTGGTTGCTCATGTTTATGTCCATGTTTCACCGAATTAAGTTTCTTCAATCCCAATTTTGTGCACGCTGGCCAACAAACGCTTTCATCGAATTCAGTTTGTTCAATCCAATTTTTGCGCGCACTGGATAACAGACGCTGATTTTCGTTCGCTTCGCTCACTCAATCAGCACATCCTGTGGCGCAAGTCAGTGGATGCACCGTTTTAAAAATTGGCACGGCGATGCATTTTCCAGCATCGTTGTCTGAAAAAAATTGCGCTGGCTAATAATGTTGTATTGCTTGCTGAAGTCCGTTATGCGGGCGGGTCGTGTTGAAATCTTTAGACTGGCGGCTTGGACATTTTTGTTTTCTGGGAGAGGCAGAAAGCAAATCGCCCGGCCCAACAATGCCTCAGTCATTATTGTTTTGTCTTCACTTGGACAGGTCTTATTGTTGCCAGCCACTCTGCAAGATAGTAATGATAAACCTCGTGTTCCGCAGTAATTGTTGATGTGCAATTTGAAACTCTCTCAAAGCGCGTATTTACGAAATAAGTAAGCCATTCCATCGCTTTTAGGTGCCAATTTCGAGGCCTCGAAATTAACAACATGGCTTAGTTTGATTCGAAACTATATGCCTTTAGCTGAAAAATGGATTCTTTTATTTTACCCATGAACAATCAACGTTTTAGACGAAATTGTTAGGCACCGTAGCAAAAATATAAGACGTGCGCGAGGAATGAAAAGCGATTAAAGTGATTGTTACTTACTTATACTTGCTCTTAACACTTGTCTTATGAGTTCAACCTTATTATGTAGATGAATGTTTGAAATTCATGCTTAACATTAGTAAGTAGCAAAACCACGTAATCCTAACGTTCAGAGGAAAACAGTGGTAAACATACTGATTGTTGCACAGACTTTTGTCACGCTTCGTAGTGAGCGGTACAAAGCTGTATTTCCAGATTGGGTCCAGAATTACTCTATGGTGTACTTTGTGGAGTTTTGAATGTCTGGATATTTGTGATTAATTGGTACGTTGTTGATTTGTATTTCGTGAGGTTGAATTAGTGAAAATTAGTTTGTGTTATTCTTGATTTCTCAAATTCTAACATTTCGCCAAGTTTCGTATCATTCTGATTATTTGTCAAATTTTTTTGAACTATTTCATTGTTGCACCATTGTTGCAGCAGTGGATTTATATCATGAAGGGTTTAAATGGAATTTCATTATTACTTTCAAGGACATTTCCTGGACTTCAAGGACTCACACGAATTACCTGTCGAGCTGTGCTAAGCACATAAGACGATTAGTTTTTATACAATTTCCGGCGATGTCGTTTAGCTAATCATTAGCGGATCTACCCATGTGCAAAAGTAAAAATGGTAAAAACAATTGTATACAGCAGTAAGGTTTCACACGTGGACTAAACAACACAGCAATACTGCAAAATCTTGAACCTTACAGGAAAGTTTATTTGTGTCCCTTTGCTGTTTTGACTTCAGTTAAACCTTACCTTAAGCATCAAACGAGCTCGTTTTTGTTTTCTAATATCATGAAGGGTTCAAAGGGCTTTGGAGTGAGCGTTAACTACTCCTGGTTATCTGCCCGATGAAGACACACTGCAATGAAACCGTTGCCATACCACTAGTGAAAACCACTGCTAGGCGTAGAATTCTTACTTACGTATAAGTAACAAAACGAAGGCACGGGTTTCTTACTTATGTAAGTAAGAAAAAGTATGCCTTTGGTTCTTACTTACGTAAGTCAAAGTTCGCCTCTATAATAGTTTATGTATATGGAGAAATTATAAACTATTTTACCAATAAAGTGTAACAACTATTAATTTGTAAAATAATTAATAATTTCATTTTGTATTGGTTTGCATACAGATTTTTAGGATTTTGCCGTTTTTTGATGCCTTAACAAATAGGCCTACATGTAGATCACCATCTTTGCATCCAAATTATAGTTACACTCAGTGGCGCACTGCGAGAGGCGGGAAATGTAGGCCAGTACTCCCCGCCCCCCCCCCCCGTTCCTTGAAGACCCGTAGTTAACGGAAAATCTGATAAGAATGAACAAAATTTAAGTCAGTTTGCCTGCAGATTTCCGAAAAAAAAAGAATGTAACAATGACAAAAGAATTTATGGTTCGGAATTATCATTTTATAAGTTGACAGTGAGCAAACCGAAGCCTTTGAGCTGATGGCGTCCGTTTGTCGCTTGTTTCTTCCTTATGTAGGCTAGTCATGTGAGTGGGGATTGTGGGTAATGAGGGCTGGCTTGTCTACTGTTCATTGTGGAATGCACTCATAATGGGTGTTGCCTTTCTCTTGTTCCTCTATACCAAATGCACGAGGAATCTTCAGTAAGAGTCTACGCTAGTATTTCCTCCCTCGTTGCTGCAGCTTTTACTCCGCCCAACCAATCTTCTTTTTTTTGGGGGGGGGGGGGGGGGGGGTTTTTTTTTTTTTTTTGCTTCCCATTCTAGACCGGAAAGTCAGATGTCTTCTTCTTTCAGATCATTCTTTCCTTTATTTTTTTGGTTGGTATCCCTCCTTTTTTCTTTTTCTTCTTCTTTTTTTCTTTCTTTCTAGTGGTGCTGGTGTATGTTTTTGTGTGCCGGACCGTATACCCCAATAGTTGTGGTTACGAAGACGTGAAAGTTGTTGCCGGAGCTGGATGCCTACAACATTACAGTTGGAAGAACCGGAGAGAGAGAGAGAGCAAGGAAACCTCGATTTTTCTCTCTCGTCGGTCGGTCGGGCGGCCCACGCACACTTAGTTGCCTGCCTTTTGCTTTTCTCGGGAAACGAGCAAACGAGAGAATAAGAAAGAGACTTTTCCTGGATGCCAATTTGCTGGGAAAACGTTTCCGTGGACTGTTTTGTACCGGAAATGCGTCCCCTGTCTGTTGGTTTCGTCGGAGAATGGCGCTGCCAATGCAATTTCCTCTCCGCTCTCTGCAACGGCGGAAGTTGCCATCATTTTATTACGGAGACGGAATATTAAACCAGAAATTATATTTGCCAATTGCGATCCGCCATTTCCCGCCAACTTCCTCTCTGCGCCGAGTGTTTTCCCTTTTCCACAACCCCCACCTCTCCCTTCGCCGCCCCCACCCCCCTCTCTTTTCCTCGCAAAACACGACTGCTGACAACGCGTCAATTGTCTTACTCCCCCGCATCCTCCGAAGGGTCTTTGTTTCCCCGCTTTCGCCCACGCTGAGCAGCGTTCACCAATTTATCTAGTTTCCTGCTATCGCCTCAACTCCCCCCCCCCCCCCCCCGATAGACTTAAGAATGGTCTCGTTCTCGAAAATTAACGTTGACGACGAGAAACGGGAGAAAAGAAAAGGGTTCAAAATTAATTTTAGTCATCATCACTTTTCACCCTCATCAACAACACAAACAATTTTTACGGGTGTTAGAAAAAATTCATTATTTTGTAAATTTTCCATGGCTGTCATCAAATTCGGGTTGCAATTCAATACAAAGGACGCAGGGGGACGTTATCCGATTTTAAATCTTTGATGAGTAAGAGAAGAGCAACGATACGAAAAGATTTTGTTTGCAGTAAAATGATCGGATTTGTTTCGGTTTCGAAATTTCAAGGGAGTGAGGGAAACGATTGTAGAGTTTCTTCGCCATTCTGTAGCAAAACGTTCAATTAGAAATAACTGGCTCAACTAAAATGTTTGCTAAAATGCGAGCATGTTAAAGATTGTTTTAGATTTACCTAACTGCAATAGGGTTTCAAACACTGATTGTAAATTTACTTCGCCGTTCATATTTTCTGTTTTGGAACCACACGAACGAATCTTGATTTGTCCACATACGTGGTTAGTTTAATGTTGGACGATGATTGTAAAAACGTTATCGACATTTGTTTAATAAACAGGTGAGAACTGAGCCAGTAGCATAGGCGAAAACCGTGAAAAAAAATAATATTTCGGTGTCAATTATGATACAGAGGGCTACACCATCTTCAGAGAAGTGAAAAATTAAAAGATTCTTTTAATTTTGTACTTCTCTGAAGATGGTGTCGCCCTCTGTATCACAATTGACACCGAAATATAAGTTTTTTTTACCGTTTTAGTGTGTGCCACTGGCTCAGTTCTCATCTCTTATATTAGTGCACATTTTAGTGCTGCATTTCATCTGAGTCATTCAAAACACACGACTTGTTTGTTGCTGTGCGTGTCTGTACGCCTACACCTCCAGAAGTAATGCCCCTACAAAGGTGAGAGAAGTACCAGATGAAAGTTTAAGTGAGCAAAGCGAGAAACGCGTTGAAAAGGTTTACTTGCAGGGATGTATAGGCCTACGTCAGAGCGGATATTTCTGACGAGGTGGAGTGGATGCAGGATGGCTCAGTGATAGATGCAAATAATGGTGAAGAAAGAGTTTCCCATAAGATGTTTATTGGTTCATTTTAAATAGGTGTTAAGAGATCGCCTACCTTGACATTACCCTGCTTCTTATTATCATTGAGAGGGGCATGATTAATGTGAATAGTTTTGGAGCATATTGACTTACATGGGAACAGTTTGGAAAAAAGAGAGGATAAATTTCTAGTAGTTGATCGAAAATAGACTCACGCTTGTCATTGCGTGGAACGGAATGAGGCCTGGGCGGGAAGGCTATTGTTACCACAATAAGTTGTTACATTGTTGCCCAGGCAACCCTCCAGCTGGGAAGGTGTTCGTGTCCTTGGGAGCAAGGTTCGCATCCACCACAGGTTGGGGAGCCCACTTCGAAGGACATCAGGAAGCGGGTCTATGGACGTAGGAAGAAAGTCAGCTAAACATAAACGCGTTGGAACTGATAGCAATTCGTCTTGTTGATCTGGCCTGGTAAGATCTCTTGCACGGAAAAACGATGACTGTGATGTCCGACAACACGACGGCCATAGCCCACGTAAAGAAAGGAGGAGGCAGACATTCAGCGACAATGATGGCACAAACCTCCAGTCTCTTTCGCCATTTCGAGTCGATTCGGCTGAATCTACGCCGGCGGCACATAGCGGGAAAGTTGAATGACCTCGCGGACGAAATGTCCAGGCAGAAAGTTCCAACGACAGAATGGAAACTCAATCCCAGTCTGTGCCAAGCCTTATTCCGCAAATGGGGAAGCCTGTGGTAGACCTTTTTGCAACAAGATTCAACAGCCAGCATCCGAACTTTGTGTCCCCCTTTCCCGGTTCGTCAGCATGGGCAACGGATGCTTTGTCTCTTCGTTGGGCCTGGTGCAGGATTTCGAGTCCTTGAGATTACGATATAAGGCCACCCTGTACTGCTACCTATGTATGACAATCTCTTCAAAAACTTAAGGAAAGCGTGGCATCCCCCAAATCAAACTTCAAATTAAAAGTCGAATCCAATTCACTAGAGAGCAACACTGTCTTTCAACAGGCAAGTCACCTAACAAATATGCAACAGGCCACACCCCACCTTGAACAAGGTTCAAATCTTGTTTCAAGAAAAACAGACTAGAGCACGTATTAATCTTGAAACGCTTGTCATCCATACCCATAAACCACCTGAACATGACCACTTAGTGCCAGATAATAAATACCGGTATCTAAAAGAATATTTTCCTGCAATTAAAACGTTGAAGCTCGAAACTTTTTCCAGGCAAACTGTGTAACCCCCATAGCGCCACGAATGGATCATACCTTCTAACACGTGACCCGATTTGCATACACCTTGCCTTGCGACTTGGTTCCCCAAGGAGCAGGTTGGGTCTTTGCATTTCGGCCGCCGTTTCTGCCTCTTTGAGAGGAGAAATTCGTAGTTTTTTGGAAGAGGACCGAGGCCGAGGGAGCATAGCTCCGCTATGAAGACACTCCAATGTAATCTTAGACCGCGCATCACGCGAAAACCGCAACGACTATCCAAACCAAACTTTGCATGCAGTAGCACGGGAGTCCGGACTAGGTTTATCAAAAACAAATCCTGAATCGGACATGGGGTTGAGGAACCATCAGGGCGACAAAATGGACCAATAGCAAGAGCCAAAATGAAAACAACAACGAGACGCAAAGCCGTTTCTAATTATTCAAGGCATCCGATTGTTGAACGATTGATTGTTGATGATAAACAAGCGGCGTTAGGCGGTAATAAACCAAATTCAAGATATTTTCACTTTTCGTCGACCGATTTGGACGTTTGCATACACCATTTTCACGGTTTTTTTCACCACCTTTCCAATGGCCCAAACACCAACCAACTGTCTCTTATTGTTTAGGAATTACAAGGCAAATGCGATCCGATCCGATTTACAGCCAAACAGCAAAGAAGGCAAAGCCAGCTCCATTATGTCGACAGTGGAACTGATGACGGTCTTAGTTATTCTTTTAAATTACTGTATTCATGCTTTTAACATAGGATGACTTCGTGGCTTTTGCCATGCTTTAATTTTATTATGCAAACCTGATGACGAAAATTGTAAATTTTCGAAATGTTGTTCGTCTTTTTATGTTGCACTGCTTGGTTTGCATTCCTGTAATTAGCTGGTTCACAACATGACTGACGTGGACAAAAGAGGGAACGGGGGTTTTAGAATGTTGGTAGCTAAAATGGCGATGTGATTTTGATCCTAAAACCTAACGCTCAACGCTTCTATTAACATAGGTGGAATAATGTAACCCAAAATACATCGTAATTCATTATGGTGTATTTATTAGCACGCCTGAATTGCGGGTTCGGGTGTCAAAAGAGTGGAATCGGAATGAAGTTTGCGTTTGACCCAAAGTATTAACTTCAAGTTGAAATGGTAATAAAAATAAAATACCAGCTTTACAGAACGGGATGTTACTAATGCAAGCATTGGATAAAAATATGGATTTGAGTCTTTGGTTGGCACTAGGGTTAAGGGGGAATGTTCTAGTGAAAAAACATAACAAAATCAACAACAATTGAACAACGATTTACCAACTTTAAAATAACCAATGTTTGATTGACTAAGTTCAGGCAAACTTAACAACTCTTGTTGTTGTTACGCAAATATTTCCTATCAAAACCGTCCCTCTCCGCGCCGAAAAAATTCTAGCAGCTGAAAAGTACGTTAATTCGACCACTTCCTCTTTTCCCAAACGCTTGCTTTTTTATGTAACTAAAACTAAAAAGGGCAAGTGCATTCTAAACACTTCCATTTTGATGAACACGAATTAGATTCAGTTGCAACAGGATCAACACGAAACGCGCTTCATTTTTATGAACCAATTTCTGTAGATGCGAAGATAACGACCGCTCGTTGGGATGAAAAATAAGTCCCAATCGATGGCATTGTTTATGTTAACCTGTCAATTTGCATTTCCTAATCAAACCAAGTCAAGAGGAAATAGTCCAACTAAAACACGGAGCCAGCAAATTAATGGACACTAAAATTGAAGCAAAGCACCCCGGAAACGAGGCTACAAACTCTCGTACCCAAAACAGCAAAAAAAAAAAAAAAAAAAACACAGCTCGTTTTGGCTCATTTACAAAATTATGCAAAACTCAACTTAAAACATAATCAGCTATGAGAGGAATATTACAATTAACCAGAAGGATTTACGAGACCTAAGGTGGGTTTATTTCGTAAATGTCATTAGTCTTTCGTTATTCTTAGTAGGAAATGGCGAACACACCGATTTAAAAAAAAAACTTTTGGATAGAAAAAAATATTATTATTTTTATTGATGACATTTTGGCAGATGAAGAAGCAATCTAGGGCCGACATCATTACAGGGTCGGAGCGTGAAGCAGAGGAGCGGAGCGTGAGATTATATTTCATTTGGCACTCAACCGAAAATAACCAGCCGATTGAAAACTATGAAGGTATTTGTCAAGAAGGATTTCATTAATCAAGAATGAAATTTGAGAGGTTCTTAGGTGATCAGACACCGCCCTAGCTCTAACCATCATCATCCGATAATGGCGTATAAACCATTCAATAATAATATAAACAGGACGGAAAGCCAAATGGGCTCGAGAAGTGTTAAATAAATGCGGATGCAAACCTATTTATGTTGCCTTTTGGACTTAAATGTCTGATTGCCTGAACAGGGAATTGAACCCACAACCTTTGAAACCAAAGGCCGAAGTCCTAAAGGTAATGTATATATTGACACGGCCAATGGAATGTCTATAGGCAGGATTTAAAACACACACATATACATTATAAACATACAGTTTCCATTCGCCACAGGAGGAACGCTTGTTTGCGCGCCACACAACAAGTGAAACCAAATGGAACACACAACAAAGTGTGAAATTCGGGTTAAACAAGACGGAAGCCAAATGCGCGCGAGAAGGGTTAAATAAATACGGATTCAGTGTGTTAAATGCTGTTTGCCGAAGTTTCCTTTTAGGTCGCGTCAATATGGCTTAGCGGTAGAACTTCGGGCCTTTGGTTTAAAGGTCCTGGGTTGAATTCCCCACTCTGGCACTCTGATATTTAAGTCTGGCAACATAAATATAGTTTATTAAACTAACAACGCATTTGCTGAATGCTGACTAAGCTGTCATTGCATGAAATGGAGGGGCCTTTTTAAAATTCATCGTGACTGATCGGTGAGAGAGCTCAGCCTGGTTGCTGGAGGTTTGCGAATCTGTGGTCGAACCCCAGGAAAGGGGACCTTGACGAAGTCCCCACCAGGACTGTCGGATTGAGTAGCGTGAGAGGCTACCACGCTCCTTCAGGGGTTGTGGGAACTATTCTGACCAATTCTGGAGAACCCTTCGGCCTTTCCAATGATCAGAGGTTTCTCGGATCGAATCCCCGGGCTGGCACCTCCCGTGACCAGATATTTCTTCTTCAAAAAAGTCTGGTAATGTTCAAAATTGAGTCGGCTCAGCCACTCGAGCATTAAATTGCTTCGGCTGACTTAAGGTTCAAAAGAAATTAATTTAAAAAAATTCATTTTGAGGCAGATGAATACTGAATGACAAAGTTAAACAAGATAGCGTTAAAATCCAACAACCAACAGTCTTGTTACATTCAAAACTTGAAACAGTATTGAAGCATTCAAGTATCTTCAATTTCTAAAGCCACTCTTCACACGCTCTGGTTCGGCTCGAGTCAGGTATTAAATACACCAAACCTCACATTTAACCCTAAATGAATGGCACGGGGCGAGCAGTTGTTCCCTCAATTTGAAATAAAATTTGCGCTCTGGCTTTTCTGCCTTCAATTTGTTTCGAATGACTGTCATCGATTTTGTCACCTCCTTTTTCTCCGCTTTGCAATTCGCAATTCATACGCAATTCTGTCTGTCTGTCTGTCCGCTCGCAACACATCAAACGCTCTTCCAGTTTGTAGTTATTAGGAGCGTCATATCCATGTTTTAAAGCGCGGGGGCGTTCAAAATCACTTCCTCCCTCCCTCCCCCGCAGTCACGAGGAGTACGTATTGTCCCTGGGGACCACGACTCAATCAAGCCAAAATGAATTCGCCTGCAACCCAATTTATTTTGCGTTATTCGATTTCAATCAAAGTGACGGATGTGGCGACGCTGACTCAATGAGGCAACAATCGCCATGGCCGACCTGAATTCGTTTCCACCTGTCAACCCCCCCCCCCTCCCCCGCCTCTAAGTTTTTTTTTCGTTGAATTCCTTTTTCATATGAAAACGTAATGCTACAAATTCAAGAGTACTGCTTTAAAATGTAGGCCGAGCCGTTTTCCCAAAAGGCCTACCAAGCTTCCGTACTTGTAGTTGCTGCTTACGGCTTCACTATTCTGATGGTATACGCTATACTTTTTTAGACGGAACAATTCGAACGGCCATAAATTCGGCACCTTCTAATCGGCATAAAGATAAGCGGCTACAGAGACTCTCTAGTCGCAACCGTTCTTCTGTACACTTCCGCCCCTTCGGGCCACTTCCGCTTCAGACTTCCGGTGAAGTCTTTTATTCATTTTAACTAACTTTTGGACACTGAATTTAATGGTGGAAACAGTTTGTATTTATGTGGTACCGTTCCAAAGATGATGGGCTCACTTGTGGGCCATTTCTACTTCACACTTCCGGGTTTTTTTTATTTTTTTAAACTAATTTTTAGACGCTGAATCTAATGGTGAAAACCGTTTGTCTCGATCTCGTGCCGTTCTGGATTTGAAAAACGCGACGATGGACGGACGGACAAAGTCGTTGCTGTAGTCATCTCAGCTGTTTTGGGCTGTACAGAAGACTAAAAGGACGAAATTGCATAAATTCCTACGCAATGGGTGTCAGTCCTTTTATTTTACACGTAAATTTTTTACGTAATTTTTAATTAATTTTAATTTAATTAATTTTAATTTTTTACGTAAATAGAGCTAAAAACTGCATTTTACGTAAGATCATTCTTTAATATAGCCTCTTTGATTCGACCTTTTAGAATCGGTCCAACGTGCGTTTACCCGCTCTATTCCGTAATTACGCTCATTGCTGGCAGGGGATAGGTTAAGTATAGATTGGATCTGGAACCACGAGAACTGCGTAGGCTTGGTGCTGACTTGGCGCTCACATATCAAATACTTAACGATCTTCTGCCAACTGTCCTCCCTATTTTCTCACTTTCCGCGGCGGGTTTCACCCGCATTCATAACTTTAAATTACAAAAGACAGACCTTTAGAACGGACTGTAGGAAGTTTTTTTTTCTCAAATAGAATTATCGAGAGTTGGAATTCCCTATAATAATGATAAATAATACATAATTTTTTTTGACCACATGTGTGGCAAGGTAGTTGGAAGGGGAGAATGTCCCACTAACACCAATCCTAAAACTAAAAGTCTGATCAGTCACCAGGTGATGCCCGCAACTGTCCAACCCACCCCGGCCGCTTCAAGAAACGTTCAAACAAGAGCCCGCACAAAGCGTGTTTGAAGGCTGCAGTTGTCTCATCCGCAAATTTAAATTAATTTAAAACTAGTTGTGGGGGGTATAGATCTATCCAAACACCTCAAGCGTACAAACTGACGTTGACGTTTCTTTTGGGGCGGTGTGAGTGGTTTCCATGCCCATAAGCGGGTTAAAAATTTTACTATTATTATTATTATTTAATTCTGTTTTCCGGTAGTGCATTACAAAAAATCCAGTGGCTCACTAACAACCTCGCATACAGTCACTCGCACAACTCACCTCCACATAAAATAGAATGTTTCTGAATTTTGGTAGCAGGCAGAGAGTTTCTCATTGCACGTTGGACGTATGTGATCTGTAAACCCCTTTTACTTTGTTTAATCGCTCTTTATCTCCCTGCGTTGTTTGTCTATTACAACGAAATGAGGATTGACATTGAACGCTTTTTATATTTTATTTCATTCGGTTATTGCTGGTAAATGATATTAGATGAAGGAAGCATTAAATGCACTTCGCAGCTGCATTATTATTATTCCCATTAAACCTTTTAAAATGGTCAACGACGTAATTGTGAATCCCGCTCAGCCCGATAATGGCGACCAACGAGCAATAATTGGAACT
>JAHWFP010087903.1:0-13499 GCA_023313725.1 Lithobius niger | reverse complement strand
AGATTCTTAAGTTGGCAGACAGGTTAAATTGGTCTATGAATGGTATTTAGCCACTAATTGAAGATTCTTAATTTGGCAGACAGGTTAAATTGGCCTATGAATAGTATTCAGCCACTAATTGAAGATTCTTTAGTTGGCAGACATGTTAAATTGGTCTATGAATGATATTCAGCCACTAATTGAAGATTCAAAGGTGGCAGACAGATTAAATTGGTCTATGAATGATATTCAGCCACTAATTGAAGATTCAAAGGTGGCAGACAGATTAAATTTGTCTATGAATGGTATTCAGCCATTAGTTGAAGATTCTTAAGTTGGCGTACATGTTAAACTTGCATACGAAACAAAGTTGCATATGAAAGTACCTAAGTCTTGAAATAGATGCTTTCATTAAAATAATTCTTGTATTATCATACAATGTTTCTCATTATCGATGTTTTCCTCTATTTTTTCCCAGCTGCCCTGCGCACGAGTGTTTGACTCAAGCAGGACTTTTGTTTCAAATGGTTTTTCTATATTTATACTTGTATGTTTGTATACTCACGTATTTTAAAATTTATTCAGATTGAATGTTGGTATCTCCCTGACGGCTTCCACATCTACTGCATAATTTGTATTCACCACGCGAATAATTAACTTCACTTCACTTCACTTCAGTTTATTCATTGCATTTCATACAAAAATATTGATGATAAAATGTATCCTATTTTATCCACTGAAACGTTTTTTTTTAAATTAAAATTGACACTCCATAGTGTTAGAACTCAAAGATATTGTAATGGAAGGATTTAGACAGGACGCACTAAACACGTTGCAGTCGTGGTGAAAATTGAGAGCAGCCATCTTTGGGGAAAAGCATTGAGGAATAGCGTGAACGAATCCTTATACCAAGGTCTTCAAAAGTTATTCGACTTACAATTACGAGTTTCCCGTGGTTGGAAACCCCCATGCTGAATTCAAGGTCTGTGATATATTTATGTTGCACATACACCGTGTTAAACACGTAATCACGTTATCAGTTGGTGAAACATGGCGCGGCAGATAAAAAGCGCTTGAATTATTTTTGAAAATGTACGTCCTAAGGGAGAAGATTACCTCACATTGATTCCATTGAGAAGTTCCCTGCCAGAAATTTGTACTCATGATCATTGTACTAAATTCGTCCCATCAATTCGACTGACAATGATAAGACTTCAGCAGCTTTCGAAAGCTACTTTGGTCTTATCATTGTTACGTCGATGTTCATAGACTAAATTTAACACTAAATCATTAGAGGAATATCCTGCATCGTTCATTGGTCGACTGAAATACAAAACAGCGTTATTTGAAGTTGACATCGCTACTAGGCGTAACTGGCTTCAAACGTCACTGTCGACATGTTACGAAACGTTTGTTGCATTAATTTTAATTAGAAACTTGCATTTTCCTGCTGTAAATAATCCTGAAGGCATTTTCTTCGAAATACGCTGGGTATCGTACACAGAACGGGCTGCCGCTTCCGATAACTTCTTTACATCATTAGACCAGCAGCTCTTAACTTAACCGGGCAACACATTCTGAGCGCTGTTTAAATCGTCTTAGTAATTCATACTAAGGCCACTAAAAATTAATTACGTGGTTCTCAGGAGCGCAGGCCTGGTTATTTTTTTCTTAGCGCGTGAAACGTTTTTTACGACATTGTCTAAAATAAAAGTACCAATCACGCATTAGCACTTTCACCAAACATTACCTGGAGCCGATGACCACAGGAGCTCTTTGCTCCATTCACATGACCGCCTAGAAACGAGTCTAATAACATGGATCTAACGAACGGCTTTTGTGAAATGTACAACTGTTGCACGCTGATCCTGGCATTAAAACATAGATATTGTATTCTACAACAAAATGTAGGTTACTGATTTCGTTTTGTTTGGTGTGATCCTACCGTGTTTTTGCACCATCGCTTAATGCGCACAGTGGACGGTTCGACAACATCGTATCAAAAGCATTATTGCAGCCAAGCCTGCATGTCAGCTTTACGTTAACTCTTCGTTGATATTTTTTCTCCTTCACAGAATGGCATGAAGTTTTCTTTATCCATTGTTCGGATTTCGTTTGCGTGGCGCAGTCAAACACTCAACACTTACTTTGAACTCTGTTCTGCTACGATAGACAGCAGCTTCGAACACGCCGCCCAGCAATCGTGTTTCTTTTGCAAATCCACGGATAGATTTCTTTGGATTATGTTGGCGCGGTTCGCTGTAGACATTCATTAAAGTTTGCTTTTGGGAACTCGAAAGGCACCTGCAGAAGCCATCGCTTGAGCTATTGTTGGCATTGCCGCCATCTTCGAACTACTTCCGTTTGGAAGACAAGTGGCTGTCAAAGTTTGTGATCTGCCAAACAAATGCTAATCGGCTATTTTTTTGTGTTTCAAGAAAATTATGTATGACCAAATACCGTTCCTGAATAGTTTCTGAGAGTATTTCATCCCTAAAACATTTTTGGTTGATGCTGGAAAAACACATACTATGTTAAGCCTACCGTCGCAATCCAATTTCAACACAGGTGTGAAGAGCCTCTATCGCATCGCTAACTCTCTCTCCACTGACTAATATGGGTGGATTTTACCATAGTAATGCGTGATTAGGGGGATAAAAAGTGTAATAGGTGAAGTAGTTTATCGGGTCTAAAACTGGCCTACAAACCATGCACCCAAATTACTCTACATAAAGAGTGTATGTCGGAGAAACAATGGTTTAACAATGCTTTAGCAATAGGCCTCGACTGAGAAGGAAGATAAAACGTATACAATAGGTCGGAGAAAAAAGGGTCAAAGAGTTCTGGTGAGCGTTAACCGCACCCGGTACCTGCCCAACGCAGCCCTAAGGCCGTGAGGTCTGAGAAAACCCGGCATGGTTTAACAACGCAGTAAACAACAATGAAACAATTCCTTCTCCCTGTTGCACCAAAAAAAATAAGATAAATATAGGGGTGAACCAAAATTATGTACCCATTGTTGAGCGCTGCTTTGTTTGAAAGCAACAATGATCACGCTTGTAACAATGATCTTTCTAGAATGAGACGTTATCTATGGGAGGTGGTGTATTCCAAAACGAGTCGAGGTTAACATAACAATGGCATACTTGGTATGGTTTGTTTGGAATACACCACCTCCCATGCTAATGTCTCATTCTTGAAAGGATATTGTTACAAGCGTGGTCACTGTTGCTTTCAAACAATGCATAACTCAACAATGGGCCCATAATTTTGGTTCACCCTGTATATCGGAGGAAATAATATTGTAGCAATGCAGTATTGGCTTGACTGGCAGGTACCAAACTCAAAATGCAATATTGGCTTGAGTGAGAAGAAAGATAAGGAAGATTCATTGGTTTTCGACATTGTACACCATTTGCAGAACCGGCAGTTACAAAACCAAATCAGATATCGTGTGCCAAAATGGAACCGTGGACTTAACACCAGTAAATTCAGGACGACGCCTTACTGAATGAAGTAACTTCATCCCCCCAAAAAAAATTGTGCTGCAGCATGTCAAAGACCGGCCAACTAATACAATGACTGCACCAACACAACGCGACGTTAGGACGGCAACAAAGACTGGACATTTGAAAAATTAACGCAAACGCAAATAAAAATCCATTGAATAACAATCAATACCAAACGACAGCAAAACAATTAGAGCTTATATGCGTACTAACCTGCTACTGGACAAATAAGTACATATGCACAACTTTAAAAGCCAAGCAAAATGCTCAGTATAGATTCAGTGTAAAAATGAAAAAAGTAGGGAGGAGTGATCGAGGCGAACGGGAATATAAGGAGAGGGGGTGAGTAAGTACAAATAGGACTAGCACAAATAGATAATGGGGAAATAAATCAGATGATGTGCTGATTGAGTGAGTGAAGCCAACGAAAATCAGCGTTTATTAGTCACTTCGGGAAAAAGAAATGGCTGCCGCCGAAAAACCATGTAGTTCCATCCGTCCTCTGCTTTTCTTCTTACAGGTAAGAACCTGCATTATTTAATTTACACATTTCACAATTACGGGCCAGCCCCTTTACTTTTAGATCGCCTATATTCATGGCAGGCTTTCCAACTAGTATCTGACAATACCGAAGACACTGAAAGTAGCCAGTAACCGGCAGAAAATCTTAAAAGGTGACGTACTTTCAGGTGGAAAAATGGCCACGTACCTCGACCGGCCATGTCCTGGAAACATTCGGTTTGGATCGCCTACTGAATAATGTGCGACTGCTACCGGCATCTCAGTAAAACAGCGGTAAGCCAGTACGGAGGTTGCCGGATAAACCTCGATCGACGTGCGGGATAGATTTTGGAACGAATACTGATTTCAAGTTTTAGTTTCAAGTGGGAAGTGGCCAATTTCAACGTTAAATATATGCACCTGAAGGGTAAGAAGGACATACTAGCCTAAATTTACCCGTAATAAAAACACTTTTATTACTCATTAAATTTCGCCACGAATAAAATGAAACTATAAATAAAATAACCATCAAAATTAACCGAAATTTAAGAAATATACGAGAACTAAATTTTACAAATTCGCAAAAACTGCAGCGCCTGCTGTCACCTGTCAGTATAGGCCTATTGGTTAATGCAACCGCACCGCATTCGACGCGATTGGAGGCAAACTATTCCGGGAGAGAATGCTGTGCCGCGAAGCCCAACTCTGTGCGGGCAATTCGGCATGCAGGTAGATAATCAAGCTTACAACCTCGCAACAAAAGGAACAATTTTCGACTTAACCAAGTAATTATAAACTTACCGTTTTATTGCATGTCATCCAATAAAATTAAAATTAGCTTTACTGACGCACGATGACAGGTGGCTCGCATCCAAAGTTTAGTTTATAGGACGAGAATTTCATGAAATTAACGTTTTGTCTCACTGGTTTGCGTCAGGTGTAAGATACAAAGATGATCCATATCAATTGTCTCTCTGCCGTGATATGCTTCAGTACTTCATTAAAAATAACGTTGGCAACCACCCCCCCCTCCTTATCCCCTCAAAACCTAACATTTTCACCTTAAAGGTTGCAAACTGAATTTATTATTGTTCTGTTCAGTATAAAACTGGGTTGGAAAATCTTAGAACTAAACTATTGCCGAAGTCCTATTGCTGCGCTTGGATGAAAAGTAGCTTTCTTTAGCTAGATAAACCGAATTAATTTAGTTCTGGTTTGAATGTGGTGGGGTTGGGGGAGGGGGTGGACGGACGCATTTATTGTGGCCAATGGCGTGGTACGTTCACTTCTCCTATTCGGAATAATTTCTTTGAACCTTACGACATATAAGAAGCAAACTAAAGCCTAAATATATAAACGAAAGTGATAATTTTGAACCATACTAGTCACTTTAAAGCAGAAACGTCTACTAAGTGCGATGAGAGGCAAATCCGCCGATTCGAGCCGACAGACCTCCAATCATGGCAGGGGCTGGAGAATGTCCATTTGTGGCTCGCGGAGGGACTTTGTCAGTGTTCCCTTTCCCGTGTACTGACCAGATGATCAGATCAGTTTACCTTAGCGAAAGAAATGACCACTAAATAACGCTAAAACGCTCAACGATTAACACCAACATAAAAGTAAAGTAAAAAGTGTAAAGAATAAAATTTACCGGTAAAGAGCATTGAGAAGTTGGAGAGAGCCCCGCTAACGCGGGGTAAATAGTCCGGCGTGGACTGCTTCATAGTAGATGTCCAGTTGGAGTCCGGTCCCTCACGGGACGAGGGAAAGAACCAAAGTCCAGCAGCGAAGAAGCCAGGGCTGCAACACGTGCGAAAATCCACGGCCCTCGGCACCCTCCTCACTCCACCACAATCTGGTGCTCACTGTTCACAGAGGGAAGTTGGGACCGACGATCATTTCAGGGTTAGTGGTCGCAATCGGACGAGAGTGGACGTAACTTCTATGCGAGTTCAGAAGTGAAAGTAGCACTGGATGTCACTCGGTAAACCGATCGTCACAATCACCGGAGCACCCAAAGGAACAACACTAGTCACCGAAAATCGTCGCTCGCCTCCAGCCGAAGGGTCGTTTAGCGCGTGGCACGGCGATGTTGGCGCATACACTCTGCTTCCGATTGTGATTCCCGTGAGCTCGAGCGCAGTCGTCTTTCCTTCCGTCGTGCGTCGGTCCGCGTGCTGCGTGCAGCGTTCGGGCGGAGACGCGGCGGCCAATGTTATTGGCGCTCGTGGCAGCGTCTCCCATCGATCGGACGCGTGCGTTTTATACAGGCCTCGTGGCACGCGCCGTCCGTCCAATAGAGAGGCAGAGCAGACTGGCCAGCCAATTGTAGAGAAGCTGGGGGACGCTGCACGTGCCTCTGTTTACGCCGGCACATGAGAGAAGCACCTGCGGATCAAGTGGAGGACCCGGGGGATATGGCAAATAATTGTTTTTTGTTTCTTTTTAAGCTAAAATTAAATATAACAGAAAAAACAGGCAATTTGTTCTTTATCAAACGCATCCCGTCACGCAAGTACTCGTGCGTTTCTGGGAAAAAAAAATATTTAAATGTCATTGTTGTTCCGATTTCAACATCACTATCAACGCTCGTTAAACCCTTTAACCCTTTAACCCTTTTAACATCACTATCTTTTTAAACCGTGATATTCATATGTCAATGATGTCAGTTATTACAATTTTAAAATAGGAACGTTAACATTTACCATTAGCAAATGGCCTTCATGAGGAATAAATAAATAAATGAATAAACTACACGTATACTTGAATTCTAAGGTCACAACTACTCGTCCGAGCTGGAGATGCAATAATACTCTCGTTTATTATGTATATATTATTATGTATGCATTATTATTCATTTTGGTCTTGCTCAACAATTTCTGAATAAAAAAGGAAGCCAACACTGGAGCAACTCAACGAATCCAGCACCCCTCTTTACGACTACATCTAGCTAGCTCTACCACCACGCGCGAGATTTGCTCTAGAAATGATGAAAGAAGCGACTGCCTTGTTTAAAAAGTGTGAAATTGGCAGTAACAGTGTTTTTTCTTTACCATTTTGCAATTATTTTCTGCATTTTTACACTAAAAGAAGTTTCACTGTGTCATGATGGTAAATGGCAAGAAGAACGCAACTGACATATATCAGTTGTTCATGTAGTGCCTGGGGTCACTAGCATTAGCGATCGGGCTCCCTTAATGTCGCTACTAAAATTCGAACGGAAAATGTGAATATGAACGCCGAACACGAACAACGCAAGTGGCAAATTTTTGTTCTTCGTGTTATGCTCGGGGCAACTAGCGTTATAGATCCGGTTCCCTTACCACCATTACTGAGCCATTCGCAGGAAACCCCGAATATATCCGTAAGTATGTGAGGTACGAATTTCGTCTTCGAAGTCGTGCATTCAACTCCAAGGCCCCCTTTGTCATGAAATTTCAACTAAACTGGAATAAAATTGCGAACGTTACCGTATCTGAAACAGACAAACACATTTAAAGAGAAACATATACACAAAATCCAAATTCAGTCGAGCATTCGCCTTCGCTCGCTTCACTCGCTCGGCCAATAAGTAATGTAAATGCATCGCATACGTGTATGCCGAAGGGTGTGGAAATGATCATGGCTGTGGTCATTAACACTCATTGCAAATACTAAAAATAATACGTAAAAAAACTCAAAGTAGATGTTGCTTCTACTTAAACGACCAGATTATAAACATGGCCACAAAAACTGAACACAACTGAACACAAAAACTGAACATTATAAACTGAACACAAAAAGAGCGATTAAAAAAAAAGATTAAAAAATTTAAAAAAAAGGTAACCTACTACCCTAAATCGCCTATTAAACGCCCACGGGCTTTTAAAATTAATTCGATAAAAAAAAAGGGGGGTGAGCCTTATAAAGTTATAACTCGAATCATACTTTTGTCCAGGGAGGGTGTTTAGGCCTAAATTTTCACGCAATGGAATCGCATTGTTAAAAAAGCTAGATTGAGGGGTGATGGCAGCTGCTATGTCTTTCCGGTCTGGTGATCGTGCTCCACTTGTCTTCACGGTTACGTCCCGTTTCGCCAAATCCCGTTTCGCCAAATGCCGTTCGCGAAATTTTAGGCACACGAAACATTTAAAACATTTAAACACTAACATTTATAACACGATAATGGTCAGATATTTATAGACAAACACTCGTTTTACAGAATCCCGTTTTGACAATAATTTGTTTCAAATTACGTGCTTCGCTCGCGCTGCCACGCGCGCTGCGGTGAAACACTTATAACACCAGAAACCGCAACTAACCACAAATTACTTCCAATTAGGCATGCCTCTTTAACTTCTGCAATGTTAAATTTTTGAAGATTTTGATTCTGCAAAACGGGAATTCCCATTTGGGAAAAGGTAACCATCACGTGTATAACTAACTATTCTTAAAAGAGAACCTTGGCATTGACGTAGCGACGATCAAGCATTCAAACAATATTTAAAGTACACGTTTTTCCGTCTGTATTGCCAGTTTTCAAAACGCTAAATAAATCTTTTGGTCTTTGTCTACTATTGCTGTCTCTGTTAAATGTTTGCCTTTTTAAGTCTCATTACACAGAAATAAGGTATTAAATTTCGTGTACGTAAAATTTTGTCAAATTCGTTTTGGTAAAACGGGATTTGGAGAAACGGGGTTGGCCCCTGAGGGTAAAGCTGTTAATCTGCTTTTTTTTTTTGGCGAAACGGGATTTGGCGAAAGGAAAGTTCATCGTCTTCACTGGTGTTTAAAGTCTTCATACGCCCCATCCTTGAATTTGCATCCCATGTGTGGTCACCCCATCTACTGGGGGACATCAACTGGGTAGACTCAGTCCAGCACAGTTTTATCCAGGCTATTCTTGGATTGAGATCACTGGATTATGTGGCAAGACTTGATATACTGGGTTTGGACTCGCTGGACTTGAGGTGCCTCAAATCTGACCTGTGCCTGAGATACTGCATGGAATGGTCTGGGGGGAATTTTCAGCTTTCTCCCACTTACGCCATTCTGGGCGCGTCAGGGGTCACCAATTCAAGCTTACTGCTCATAAACCTAAATTATTGTCGTGCCCAGTTTTTTTTTTCACCGTCTAGAATTGCTGGAAGGTGCTCACAACAGCCGTTGTGTCTGCAGTCTCATTACCCACCTTTCGTAAAATGTTGGGTACACGTGACCTTAAAAAATATCTTCGTAGATTCGAATATTTCATTTCTTCTTTTACCTTTTCGACATGCTACCCATTATTAGCAAGATCCTTATTGTTGTTGTTTTTGTTTGTATTTGTTTCATTCGAGGATCATTGTAAGTGGTTTTTTAAGACCATTTTTGAATCCATGTTTCCTGATTTATTTTCGGAAATAGGATTATCTTATCTGATTAACTTCATCGCGGAAAATACGGCGTTTATGCGATCTTTCACGTACGTGATCTGCTTTCGGTCTAGCCAGGAAGTTAGTTTATTAGTTTACTAGTTCATTTAGTTTGCTTTATGTATGATGCTTTTTAATTTTGGTGCAGAAAAACCACGATTTAATGGGATGAAACAATGATTTCCTTGAATGTATGAATCTTTTAGTCAATTTCTAGCAGAAAAATTACTATCTCAATGCTTTTAAGGTCAGAAATCGTGAAATGACCCAGCTGCCGCGGCCCCCCCCCCCCCTCCCCTCCCCGGACAGTGTGTATTGAGTACTGTGTATTACGCTACGGCGTTTTCTATTATCATTAAAAATGTATCTAGACACACGCTAGTGTATCGCGCCAAGTTAGGCAACAATCATCACAACAAACATCACATCAATTCAATTGTCGAGGTTGTAAACCATTGTAGCGCGGCGCCATAGCGTCAGTGTCTTATATCTAGAAGCATAGTTGGGCACATTTCAGGTACTTGGGGGAAAATAATAATGTGGTACAAAAGCTTAAATTGTGTTAAAATCAAGAGCTATGACCCACCTGACAAAAATTAAGTCGTGTAGGAATGCCAGCTAAGCTGCTATCAAGGCAAAATCTGACCCTCAATAACGTTGAAAGTGTGTAACTAGCTAGCTACTAGCTAATTCTAGTCCGCTCATCCCCATGTTAATTTTCATAGGGTGATTAATCATCGATACCGAGATGACGGGAGGGCTTCCAGCTATGAAATAGGATGAATGGCTGCAGTACGATACGAACTGCGTACCTTTTATGGTTTGGAGCCAAAGTTGCAATGTTCTAGTTTTCATTTAACATTCGAACTATTAAGCGGTGCGATTAACTTGGCGAATGTTTTGGTGTGTTGATATCACTCCTTTGAAGGGCCGAACCATTCGGAACTTGGCGGCCCCTTTTACCAGTTTTGGTTTTTGATATGATTAAACAATCGTTCAACGTAGCAATAAATCGTCCGAAGACTTCAAAGATAGTCACCATTACCTTAAAAATATAATGTCCGTTTAATGCTGCAACACCGGGATATCTAATAATGAGAAAGTTACCACGTTCTTGTGCATCCCGCTAACACTAATCAATGTTATGATTCGGGCGCTTTCAGCGCGCCTCGGGGCAGTTTTTAACGGTCTTGGACGACACGGTTGGCAGGCTACGATAAACTGGGCGTTAAGCCGTATTACACATAAGGAAGCTGTACTTAACCTGAAGGCCTCTGCTAACCCTGAACAAATCTTGGACTTATTGTGCGCGCGGCGTATCTTGAGTCCTGGAAGTATTTTATGAGCGGCTACGTCTTCCTGGAGGGAGCGGCTTTAATCGACGGCCGCCATTGTTTTTGTAACCATTTTGGATATCAACAAGGCACTCTGCTACCGAAAACGTACAATCGATTATATGTGTTCGTTCTGCAGCGAACTCAAGATAGGCCGCGCACACTTTAAGCCTCAACGGAAGTTCTCATTCATAGAAGGTTAATTCTAGGCTTACATAGCCGTAACTATTGATACGTGCGTTCAAGTTCTTTTTCACTCTACCGTGTTGTTTCTATCACACATCCGTGCTCGAAACACGTCTTCATTTTACTATTTTCGTTCCGAGATTCGTCTAACTGCGCTCTCCCACTAAGGGGTAGTTTCACACCAAGCACTAAGTTGCTTCTGCCGTTATGATTTTTGTTGTTTGTCTAATTTACACGTACCTGCTTATACTTGTCTCTTGAACCTGCAGAACCACAATGGCAACGTATTGAGCGTAAAAGCATGATAATAACCCAATCCAACCGATGAAGATGTCACTATGATCTGGAGACATTCGGTTCATCCTCTTCCGTTTGGATATAATATATTTTTTTTTTATTTCTATTTATCGCCTCAACGCGAAAGCTTCTCCTAAGTTATGGTGGGGGGGGGGGGGGGGGGGGGGGAGAGGCAGATTCGAGAAGGGGCGTGTTGAGGCGGCAATAAATCAATAAATAAAAATCAATCAAGCAGACTTTGACTAAAGCTGACTTTTTCAGTAAATAAAAAGAACGATTTTTTTTTTTTTTTGCTTTCGACATGGACATTCTGTATGCTCGCTTTGTGGGCCTCAGTAAACAAACTGCCAAAATGACTACTAACATGTTAACTTGCGTATTATTTTAAAACATTGTGTAATATGACGACCGTTTGTTGACACATTCTGTGCCTGTTTTTAAATGTTTGAAGCTTTTCCATTGAAAAATGCAGGCAATCAAAGGTAGCAGGACCCGGTGGCGGATCAACGTGAGGGGGGGATTCCCCCCCCCCCCCCCACCCTTTAGAGGTTCGGTTAAAGTCCATGAAATCGTACTGCACGCTAAATAGATAAAGAGAAGGTTTTAAAATGGCCTCATTAAATAAAGAATAAATCACAAGGTAAAGGGTAAACGCAAACAGTCTGAATTTAAGACTGCCCTTGTGGGGATTCAAGATAAACTAATCTGAAAAAGAAAGAAAAGACAACGTAACCGAGTGGGACACGAACCCAGGACTTGCCTCCGTCCAACCTTACGTCATTTGGAGAACGGGAAAATGCACCCCAGTCGGTGAGGCAAACTACAAAAAGTAAATAATAGCACACGGACCAGTCGTCTCGCGCGCGTTGCATGGATATACAGATACATATATTGAAAAGGACGAAACCACCCATAAATCATACCGTAGAACAATCCATAACTGTATTGAGCGTTATTAAATTTTACACTTACGCGCTATTATCATCACTGGAACTCGCACTGAACGTCTTTATTTACAACTTGTCTCACGTTCGAAGTAGTTTTTTTTAATGTTATAATCGGCACACACAAGTTCTTTAAAACCTTCGGGCCGCTCGCTAAGTAAACCTGTTTATTATTTATTTATTATTTATTTGTACTACTGCATTGTCCGGAGCGATCTGAGAAGCGTTTCAGCATCGGTGTAAAAAGCCCCGGCCATTACCGGAGTTGACTGGGATAGCAAAGACTATAGTTTGTTCCACGTTATATTTTCAGAAAACTGACTGGATGACGACTCGTTTCCTTGCACTAAGAGTGCAAAAACGTGTGGATATTACACTTGGAGACTCAACAAGGTTACTGTTAGAGTTTACGAATGGGATGTTTACAGATTTTTTGGACTCGTAGTGGAAGAAAAAGTGCTGCCATACGGTCAGTTTTCTGAAAACATAATGAGGAACAAAGTATAAAAAACTTCTCTAATCGTTCTGGATGACCTAGTGGTACAAACAATGACTTAGAACGTGAGACATGTTAACAATAAAGACATTCAGCGAGAGTTCCAGTGATTATTAAAAAAAAACGGATTGGTCTACGATATGACGTCTGTTTGGTTTCACTCCTTTCATTATCATACACGGCGATGTATGTATATGATTGAAGTCCTCTCTCCAGCAAAACTAAAACTATTAATTTCTCCGTTTCTATTCAATATATTTCGACCAAACTTGGTCAGATAGTAGATAGCAACTTTTCCAAACTTTACACTAACTTTTATGCAATTCCGTGCAAGAGTAAACGTAGGAAACCACACGTAAATTTGAAAACTGTTCACTTGTTGTTGTTGTTGTTGTTGTTGTTGTTGTTGTTCTTCGTGGCTGACACGGTTTCAGAAAAAAACTACTGCACCTACCTAAAATCTGAAACATGATATGAGCCAGAAATTTTCCTGGGCTTCAACCTTACAGGGACCATTTTTTTCAATTAGTCGATCTATTCCGGAGTTACGGGACCCTAAACGATCATTTTGATTGTTTTACATTGTTTTAACCATTGTGTTTAGGGAACAATGCCACTCAGCAAACTCCAGTTCCATTCTTCGTGCATGCAACAATCGACTGCATGCATAAACCTTTATAGCGCGACACCATAGCCGTGAAAAAGGTACACGGATTACAAACAAAATGGTCAAGTGTGCCGTAAAAAAAGGGGTTATATGATTGAAGTTTCATTTTACTTGTTAAAATGTACACGGATAAAAATTGGTGATTATTAATTGAAATAGTCAAATGTACAATTCAGAAAATTGCATCTGTTTA
>JAHWFP010087902.1:0-23749 GCA_023313725.1 Lithobius niger | reverse complement strand
ATACCTTGGCCAAATTTTTACCTGTTTTGAAGTTAATACATAATTCATTACGACTTCTCCAATATCTATTGACTGATGCTATGAAGACGTCACTAGGTTAAATGAGTATACATAAATAGCTGTAAATTATATAAAGTAAAGGGGAAAACGAACCAAACAGCAAAAATCTTACACTTGAAGTGACCACCTTTACGGTTTAAAGTGCTGTGACCCGGATTCGAATGACAACCCAATCTGCCACAGGTCACTGACATGTCGCCTTTATCGATAAGCCCACTCCCCCACTGCCATAAAGATGGCTCAGTGAACCCACCTTTTAACGGCAGGTGCACCTAAATGCGCCCTCGGTATAATCTTTGGTTTAAATAAGCAGCTTTTCTATTGATCAGATCGAAGACCTTCAGCTTTTTCCAGTAAAACTAAAAATGGGATATGAGGCCAGTTCATTAAGGAAAAAATGAAACGGGTTTCATTCCCTTACTTCAAGTGGGTGGGAAGTTATGACTTTTTTTTCCTACAAGTGAGTTATAAGACCTTACTTTTAAAGCCAAAATGCAGTCGTTTAAGGGTTAAAATCACAGCATGACTAGGGCTGCAGGAGCTCGCATAGTTTTTGAATGATTTGGAGTAAATAAAAAATTTTAATATTGGTACGTAAGCAAACCCTGTGTGAAAAAAGCAGTGGATTTTGAATCTGCATTGGCTGAACTATGCCATTAACCAACTCGATGGCGGCACTGCTAGATTTTTAAATGACAGTCGTCACACTCGTGCCTTCAGGTTTGTTTCCAAGAATATTGTCCCCAGGTAAATTTTTGCATTATTGTCTACAGAGATGAAAAATTCCTGACGTCTTTTTAAATCCTTCCTTTCATCGCACCAAAGTGCCCAAAGCTCAGGCACCTCAAGTGCCGTAGTTGTTTGGATTGGTAGCCATCTTTGTTGTCGGGAACCCACGGTTTACTAGACTTATTTAAAGAAAAGCCAAGTGTTGACTTTAATAAAGGTGCTACTATGTATTCATAAACATGTTGTACATAAACGAGACGTACGAATTTCTTGTTTACTGGGTATTAAATAAAAATAAGAGTATTTCTCTTGTAATTTTAAGTTGCTAACTAAATTTATTTGTATTTCAGTCCGATGGTGCAATTCCAACTGCTTCATTCCAAATATCACCTGTGTTCAGCTTCAACACGAGCCCTGCTCCTCTCGACATACATCAAGTTTGTCAATCTCTTTCCCGAGATTAAACAAAGCGTGCAGGATGTGAGTACAGCTGCTTGTGTGTAATATTAATTTAATGTTTGTCTTTGGTATTATGTTTGAATTAGCTTAGCTGTTCACCTGAAAAAAGGATGGAATATACGTGATGAACCTAAAATTAAAATCGTGTAACTTTATCAAATGTAGCCATTGTTATAATTTGTACATTAATTTTATAATTTTTTTAAAGATTTTAAAATTTTTTATTTTTTTTTATTATCTTAAGAGGTTCTCCAGATTACATTCATTTGGATGGTGAAACCTTTCTAAACTTTGTTTGACTGACAGAATGCCACCATCGGCAGTTCCAGTTAGTAAAAATAAATTTGGCACACAAAATGTAGTCACTTACGTTGCAAGACTCGGTGATAGTATAGGGCCCATAAAAAGAGATTTTTTTATTAATTTATTTTTTGTGATGTACCTTTTAAAAATTTGATGCAACTATCGCTCTAAAATATACACAATACTGGAAATTCTGTCGAGATTGAAACTGTTTAACAGTTTAATTTAAATTGTCCGTGTTTTAAACGGAACTCCGCCTGAAGTACATAAGTTTTTGGTTCGGCTGTTGACTTTCAGGTTCACGAACAGACGTATGAATAACTTCTATTATAGTGTGATTGACGGCCTCGTAATTTTTAATGTAATTCTTTTTAGGTGCTGTCAAGTGATAATAACTTGCGCAGCGCTGACGCCGAACTCCAACAAAGGGCGTCGGAATACCTGCAGTTGAGTTCTATTGCTTCAACTGATGTTTTGGTGAGTGGTACTAAGTAGTTGAAGATACTTATTGTTGTTTATCGTACAGTTGCAAGAAATAAGAGAGCCCAGAGATAACCCGAGATACCCTAAGCAGTTGTAAACACTGCTAGGGGTATGTATGGTTATCACAGGGCTCTTGCTTAACCATTGGAGAGCTAACATAACAATGCACCACCAGAGTTAAAAGAACCGGGAGGTGGGAAAGGATGATGCTGCAAGAAAACGGTTGAAACTAGCTTTTGTATGCAGTTAAAGTATGGGCGCACGCAAAGAGCATTAATAATTAAGGCTCCACCAATACTGGATCGGATCAGTTGCCAATATTTGGGGTATCGGTATCGGACAAGTATCGACAGTTTTTGCTGAAATATCAATAACTCTGGAACGGTTCGAGATAACGACATGCGGTTTGTAGCGTTTTGCTCAGAAAGTCACCGAGTATCTACCTAGCTATCTTTTAACTATTCATTACCATTTTAAAATTGTTCAATTCAATAATTATTGGACTTTTGAAGAAAACTACACTCCATGTTAGTGGATGCTAAAAAAAAAAAAAGCCTTCAATTTCGGAAGTACCGGTATCGGCAAAAATTTTAAAACCGGATCGATATCAGATTGTTAAAGTTGGTATCGGTGCAGCCCTATTAATAATTCAACGAATTCGTTTTTTTTTCTGGCGTAATGAGTCGGTTGGGTCCACGGGTAGCTGCGAGCACTGGAGCATCAGATTCGATAGGCGTCTTGGTCCCAGCTGTACATCTCTGCCTTCTTGAAGGGAAGTGTACATGTATGGGTTTTTCTCAGTTTGTTTCTCGCCCGTTGCACGAGGGTTTCCTCCGGTTACTCCGGTTTCCTCCCTCATGCAGCAAAAAAGCAAGTATCCTGATGGTGGTGTTTTCCACTTAACACCTGCCGTATGGGCTTCATAAAGCTCTAAGCTTACTGGCCGACAACTTCTATTCTATGGTTAGTAAATGTTAAAACTTGAATGCTGATTGTGTATGAAAATAGTGTAGAGCTGGAAAGGCGTCTGCATGCATATGGGGGGGGGGGGGGAGATATATAAAACTGAAGCTAAAGTGTGCAGAAAACTGCTAGACTCCAGTGACATTCATGATAACACGGGAGCTTTTCTAAATTCTGGTTTAACAACTCGACATAATTACAAGACATAAAAAACCCAATAGGCTCGGTTAGTGATTACTAAGTACAGACAAAAACGTATTCCCAAGGTCTTTTGGAGTTGACTGTCAGACTGTCTGAGCGAGGAAGTAAACACTTGTCTTTCGAGACCAACGCCCAAAGCCCTAATGCTTGCCCACGCTGACACGACCTTGTCCAAAAGGCAGTCGGAAAAAGGTTTGCATCTGTGTTTATTAACATAAATGACATAATAAAGAATGGTTTGATTTGTACAATTAACTTCTTCCTGTTGTATTTTAGGCCACGGTCCTGGAAGAAATGCCCCCCTTCCCCGAACGCGAGTCCTCTATTTTGGCAATTCTGAAGAAGAAAAAACCTGGTCGAGTCGTTGAGAATGACACCAAGGAACACAAGGGTCCAGCCGTTAACTCGGTGCATATGGACCATACAGCCGTGCAGGTAAGAGGGGATACAACACAAGCAAGAAGGGTAAAAGCTTGTAGCCGCTATTGTTTTCTATGAGTACATTAACAAAGAAAGCGGGCTATCCACTTTCAGGTTGCCTGCACTGACCACAGTAAAATAGTGCGACTTTAACTCCATTACAAATTGTGCTGTTCCTTTTTAGGAATTGGTTCCATTTTGGTTTGTAATTATTGTAAGAAATACAAAAAAAAAAGTTAGGCCTGTGTTACAAAAGTAACTGGTAAAGTTTCGGTTATGTAGAATAGTTAAGGTTCAAAAGTGCTCTCTACTGAACCATTAGTTAAATTCAGGGATTGTAGGTTTCTACGATTTCGCGATTTTTTGTAGAAAAATTAGCCTCACAGATTTTCAGAACGTTCGCAGTGTGATGAAGATTTTGGACAAACGGCATTCGTAGCTAAAATGTTTCGGTGTATATGCTGTCATTTTTCACCGCAACGTGCACAACAAAAACAAGTAAAAGAAACACAACTGACAGGCTTAGAGCAGAATTTACATTATTTGTTTTAGAAAGTTAAGAAAATTACACTGCTGGAAAATTCACAGAAAATGAGTCAGAATTTTTATTTTGCTGCGAAAACTGACTTTGGTTAAATCGGATAATGTAACTGTTTAAGGCTCAATGAAAAAAAGTAATTTAAAACAAGTTTGAAGTTTTCCTTTGACAAATACTTAAATTCAGTAATATAGTAACACAGAATAAAAAGCAGTTTTAAAGAGGGGTGATTCGCTGAATTGCAAAGGGTCAGGATCGCTAAAACAGCAATTTAAAAAAAAAAATAGGTTCCAGAAGTCACTAGCAAGAAATTTACTAAGGAAGTTACAAATATTTCTTAATGCTTTTGAAAATTTGTCATAAGCATTCTTTTCATCCCTAAATCAAGCTGGTAAATTTGAAGTTCACTTGGGTTTCATTAAAAAAAATACATTACTGTAATCTTAATCCTGGTACTTGACGAATATTGGTATTCGATCGGATCAGCAAAAGGTGAGATCAGTGAGCCACGATTTTAAAGCTTATGCATGCTGTGCTAATGACAGTCAAGGTTTTTTAATCGCTGTAAGTTACATAAAAAAAGACACTACAGTATGCACAATCGCATCAAAATTCATTTCAGTAGGAATTATAACACGTAATTTAAAATTTCCTCTTATGAAATTTGATTCAAAACTGTCTAGTGAAACAAACTTCTGCAATGTCCAGCTTATGGTCTCATTCATGTCGCCAGTTATCTCGCGCTGCCAGAAAGTAGGAAGCCTAATTTTCTTTGTGTACCCTGTTAGTAAAGCAACTACAAAGCAACCTGTTTCAACAATGTTTTGTCTGTTTCAGCTAAGTACGCCAGGCAGCACCGGGTCTGCCGATTTGCTGGGTTTGTCTACACCACCAGCTGGTCCGCCATCTAAACCAGCCCTGAGCAACACCGATTTCTTGGTGGATGTTTTTGGTGATCCATACAGCACCAATAGCACCCATACAAATAACAATGTTGCAGCCGGTGGTGAAAATAATATCCAAAAGTAAGTTCCTATAACATCTTCGTAGCACATGTTCAATAATTCCACTCCAGTTCTCTAACGTGGCCAAATGTAGACTGTGACATTGTCCCAGGACTCCCGATTTCAACTCTCGACATGTTTATTTAAGTACACAGGAATTAAAAATTTCTGTATAAGCACAATGTTCGCTTAACTGCCAATTTATTTTTTGTTTTGATTCCATTTTATCATCTATATGGTGATTTTTATCTGCATGGTGACCTCTCAGCTTTCAATGTCATCTGTTCTCTTAGCCATTTCGGAATTTGTTTTTGTGTTTTGAATCCTTCCGTGTTTCGTTGTAGCAGCCAATTTATGAAAAACCCTGTCATGGGTATTAATAGGGTGTGATGAGGTTAGATAATGATGGCTTCATGATTAAGCCTTACAGCGTACAAGTCCCAACTTTTTGTTTGTTTCTCAGCAATTGTATTTCTGGCTGTTGTTTTTCTTGTGAATAAATTTGTCGGCTTTTTTTTTGGGGGTAACAAAATATTTGTCATTTTTTAAACTTTTTTTAAACCAAACAAATATTCCGCTTTTTTTGTGGGAGGATGCTCTGGTATCCAATTAAGGAAGAAAAATGTTGAAAGAAGCTGCAGTATGACAATGGGCAGAAGTTGAATTTCGTGTCTAGAAATTTTATTTGGATAACTATAAGTGGTTTGAGTGGGTAAGTTTTTTTTCCTGGTAATTCACGCCTCTCCGTAGTGGCAAGAGCAGTTGTGAATTTAACTCCTACTGGAAACCACCATAATTTTTGTTTGCTAAAAAATAGCATCTTAAGCCATGGAAGGCCCAAAAAGTCACTAGTAGAACTGGTGACACCTTTCAGGTGCGATCTATCAACTAGAATTTCTGCCCCTGGGACTTATCGTTGTAGTAGGGTCCTTTGAACTTCACTCGAATTGATCCATGTGTATGATCACTGCTTGTTGGCATTCTATTAAAATTAAGGCTGTACCGAGCCGGATTTTTCTCAACGAGCCGATGCCTAGCCAATTGATTTTAAAATAATGTACTTGCCGAGCCAAACTACCGAGCATTGTCTGGAAACCTTCCTGAAACAAATGTAGATCCCTAGCGTAGGACTGGATATGTACGGTACGCTAATTTTTATTTTATGATCTGCTCTTAATTAATCACGTCATGGTTGTTTTTTTGGGGGGGGGTCGAACTCGTATTCGTAATAATAAAAAGCTAGCCGAGCTACCGATCACCAGTGCATTTTAATTAAGGCTGTACTGATGCTGCCGAGCAGGCTCGCATCAGCATCAGTACAGCCTTAATTAAAATGCACGAAAAGTGTAGATAATCAATGTCTAATTTATTTTATTTACATTCTTTATAAAATTCAACAAAGTTTGTTGTAGTCGAAGGATGCTTGAAGTTGTATCTGATAGATCCTTTACACAGCAAATTTTTCGACTATTGTTACTAGTTAAGCACTTAAATTCAGGCTGTTAGGGACGCAGTAAGTAAATAAAGTTCCGTTCGAATATTTCCCTTCTTCCAGGGCGTTGAGCCACCTTAAGCTAGTCCCGTATTCACAGAAGTGTTTGTTACTGATTCTTGGAAATTTCCGAGTGAACTTCAACCATACTTTTATTTTGTTTGTTTCTAGGTTCATCTGTAAAAACAATGGTGTATTGTTCGAAAACGACCTCCTCCAAATAGGTGTGAAGTCAGAATTCCGCCAAAACCTTGGCCGCATTGCCCTTTTTTATGGCAACAAAACGTCAGTGGCCTTCTCGGGGTTTAACGCCACCGTTGTATTGCCAGGAAACCTTAGTACTCATATCCTTTATTGATGCAATTCATTTTCAGAGGAAATTGGAGCGTCGTATGCAGTTAGTACTTGGTTCTTGAGATTAAACATCTTGACCCTTTTACGGCCTGAAACTGATCGAATACAGTTGACCCCGCGTTATAGCGTCATTCGCATATAACGTTTTATATCGGTACAGTAAAGATAGCACGTGTCATTCCCGTTTAAAATGATGCACTTGATGACGTTAAACAGCTTGTAATGTTGCAATACTTTATAGAACACTGTGCGTTAGAAGGACATGACTTCTCACTATATTCGAGCACGGAAATAGCTTTTGCAACATTTACATACTTTAGAGGAATGTAGGAAAACCCTTCTCGTGAGGGGAAATAGGAAAATAATGCCTTTGCAACATATACGCGTGTCTGAAGTAATGTTGCAAATCTGAGCCATACGGAACAGCAGCCTACTTTTCATTCTAATTATGATACTGCACAACTTTGCCTGACCACAGCCATCTACACTAAAGGCCGGATCAGATCAAGACAAATTAGGCGCGTAAAATCAACTATTGATATAGAAGGAAGCGCAAGTTTGCTAGGTGCTGCCATCTCTACACCAAGCGGCGAAATATCAAACTAACCGACGAGGGTTCCAAATTCTGTCAACCGATGGCGCCACTTGGCAAACTTGTCGCATCGGTATTTGTCGCGCCTTCTAGCGGAGCATTGTGGAAGTCAAAGCTGATCCGGCCTTTACTGTAGGTGGCTGTGGCTGAACTTTGAGTCATCGGTCAGAACTGTCAAACCTGACCAGTCAGGAACATCCCACTGTTTGCAAGGAGGGAGAGCCGCAGAGCGAAGAGGTGGAGGTGCATTGGTGCCAACGAACTAAGCTGTTCTTCTCCAGTTGAGCTATCATCCCGTCAAGCAGTCAGTGCGCTTTCCTCAAAATCGCAGCATCGTGTCAACGAATTTAACCTACGATGTAACCAAATGCAATACGCGTTGAAGAAAAAGATCAAATTACGAAAATTAGCAGTAAAAGAGAGTCGAAGAATACTCGGGCATGAGAATTTTCTGCTAATTAGCCGATTTTCAGCTTTTTTGTGCTGAGCAACATTTTCAGAAAGTCTAGTTTTTTATTTTTTTGTGTGGTCCTTCTGACTTTAGTTTTTGAACTTAGGGCAGGTCTTCCATTTAAATTTAGGTATATCTTAAAACCAACCTTAATACAAACCCTAAAATGTTCAGTTATTTTCAGAAAAATCCATCGTATATTCCCTTTTTTTTTTTGTTCAAGGCCACTCTCATGCCTGAATACTTGAACTGTTAAACAAAGTACATTGTGTTTGCTGTATTTGTCCAAGGTAGGAACATGTTTATCCGATGTGAGTTTTAGTTACAAAATCTATTAAAATAACATTAAAAACTGGATTCGTAGAGCTATCGTTTTAACGGGGCTTTGCTGTATACTACAATTAAATGAAAATTGAAAATGTAAACTCGAAGAAATTCCTCGTTAAAACATTACTCTTATAAGTTGTTTGTACCAAAACCTTTGGTGTCAAAAACATTTGATTTTCAACCAATGAGAATCTACATCATTTCAGCATATAAAAACTGATCAGTCTATGCAACCCAGACTCTGTAAAAATTGCCTAAAAGAAAATTGCCGAATGCAGCTTAACCGTGCATTGGTGCCAACGAACTAAGCTGTTCTTCTCTAGTTGAGCTATCATCCCGTTGGCGTCGGCCGACTGGCATTTCGGATGTGTGGAAAAGCATACTTTTATCGCTTCATCTCTTCAGCCAGTCCCCAGTTATACTGCAATTGAGTAGAATTATTTTACTGGCAATAGGCAGGTTTTGACCCCTGTTATGGAGAAAAATGGTAACGCGGTGGCGGAAGGTTTAACTGAGGTCGCTCAACTTCTGGCTTGTCTGGTAGATTGGCATTCTCAACATTGCCACAGACGATTTAACGTTAGCTGCAGATAGGATCATTTTCCTCTAAAACACAAGGTATACAATTAGGGATGTGCGATACTCAAAAAATTCGAGCCAAGTCAAGTAGGAAACGTGTACTCGAACTTGGCTCGTCGCTTGAATCCATACTCGAAAAACTTGAATCCGGTGAAAATGCGATAACTTTGACAATTTATTTTAGCAATTTTGACGTTTAAATATACCAAATTGATCGTCTCGACGAGAGCTTTCCAGTGGTGTAAATTAAAAGTCACTAGCTCAAACCATTTTAAAATTATATTCTAAAAACTGGAAAACCATTTGTACACGTTGACCCACAGTCTGTTAAAGCAGCAGCTAACTTGTTATTATACTAACAAATAGTTGATACTTGCAAAATAAGGGAATTCACCAAATACTCGGAACTGCGCTCGATACTCGATTTTTCTGTTGCAAACTCGGCTCAGCTCGAATCGAGTTAAAATTATTCCACTCGCACACCCCTATTGTTGAAGTTGTTGTTTGTAATCTGTTCTTTAAAAGCCTAGTATTACGGTATGCACTGGTGATGTTTTTTCCTACAGATATGCTCGAATTTGCTAAGTGCCCACCTCTTCTAACCGGGTAAATACAGTATTTTTTGGCTGAAGTTGTATCATGAGTTGTATTGCTTAACGATTGCCACAAATAAATGTTCAAGAAAAACCTGTAGAAACTGGAATCGAAGCAGGTGCGCAGGTGCAGCAGCTCTTAAATGTGGAATGTATCGAGGATTTTATCGAATTCCCTGCGCTTAGCATACAGTTTATGTAAGTCTCTTCTTGAAATTTGCCTGTAGTCTTCCATTTAAAGCCTTTCTTGCCCCTCACAAACTGTGTTTTATATCTGTTTTCAGCTACAATAATTTACCACAGCAGTTTAGGTTTCAACTACCGGTCACCATTAACAAATTCTTTGAGCCTACGGAAATGAATTCTGAGGCCTTTTTCTCCCGATGGAAGAATCTGAGCAAGTGAGTATGTTGCCAGCACCTTCTGGTGTCGGTTCAGTCGGTGGTTATTAACTAAGGATGTGAATGAACACACATTTTTCAGCCAAGCCAAACCGAACCAACGAACCTTAAATGAGCCGAACACTTCCAAACTGAACAAAAGTTTACAAACCAACAACCTTTAAATAAAAATAAAATTTAAAACAACTCGGTTACAAAGATTCATGTTTATCAAAGTAAAAGTTCTTTAACAAATGCAGGAATGTTCACACGGACTTGTAAGTGGACAATTTGGAAACTCTGTTTGAGCTTAAAGAAACCTCCACTACCTTTACATTTTCTCTCAGCTTTATTATTAACCCTAACTCTTTCATAAACAAACGTCTGAGCAATAAGAATGTTGTAAACTATTTACGAGCTGGCCAACAATGGCTATATGCCAGTAATACCGAGTTCCCGTACAAGGCCGCCTCTAGAGAGGCCATAGCTGTTGTAAGTTAAGGAGCTTTCTGCAGTTGCTATAGTTTGAGTCCGGTCTAGTTTTATGGAGATATACATAATAAAATAGTATCCTGCTAAGGGATTAACTTTAAGTAAATTTCAGTGGGAAGGACAAGCCTAACTCGTTCTAAACCTGACAAAATTTGAGCAATAAAAGTCGGCTACACAAGATGAACAACAGTAAACAGATTCCAAAATTCCCTTACGAGGTCAACTCGAGCAGGCCGCGGCTGTTAATTAAGAGGCGTGTCTCAAGTTTCGCAGCCTTCTGAAGGTTCTGGTTAGTCCTGTCGATGGACTTATACAAACCCGTTGGTACTGTACCTAATGGTTTCAGGCACCCTATAATTTAATTAGTGTTATCGTGAGCCAGCTTTTTGTCGTAAGAACAATGCTTGAGATGTAACAAATTATAATTTTGTGTATCCTAGAGTACTGGTCTGTGATTGGCAATGTAATCACATACATAGAATCAAAAATGTTTTAATTGGGATTTTTTATCGTAGCCCGAGTCAAGAAGTACAAAAGATCTTCAAAGCGAACTTGCTTATGGACTCAGAATCGACGAAGGCTAAGGTAATATCAGATTTCGTGTTTAACTTGGCTGTGTTAGCAAAGCTTTAGTAGGATGTTATTTAAAAGTTACTTTCTAGTTTTGAGCACATTTGACGCTAATTATGCAATTAATTAAAAAATGTGTGAATCGAAATTTGTAATACTGTACTGATACATTATCGGTAAATCCAGATGTTCAATGTATTGGTATCGGATCGGAATCTGTATTTCTTTGCTATTTTTTTACAGGTATAACACTTTACATTGCTGATTGTGAACTTTGCGATTCCTGCCTGTCAACTGTCACGATTTCGGAAATACTAGTACGGAAAAGTTGGTCTACGACCTCCTAATCACTAAGAGTGCAACACAAAGTCGCATCTAGAATGAAATCACTATCGACATTGGTCGGTAAAACAGATAAAGTGTGATAGCGGATCTGAATCTGGGTCGGTAGATGTATCGGTACAGACCTACAAATTTAGCTAAATTGTTATTTCGATACGATCAATCAGAGCCCTTTGAGGGGTCAAGGCAGCCAAATGGGTAGCGTGACTGTATCATGTGGAGGATACCCTGGTTTCTGTTCTGCCCTTATCCAACCCTTGGCATTCAGGAAGAGAAGTGCCCCAGAAATGCACTCACGCTTTTGTAGAAGTAGCATGTAAAACATCATACGAAATTCTTTTCCAGGATAACCATAGCAATTAAAAGGGCATTAATTCTGTCCTCCCCCCCCCTCCCCCTTTTTTTTTTCAACACTCGCGCACGAAGCCCGTAGAATTCTGTGCAGGCGAAAATCGCGTAACGCACATAGCCCTTATAGTTTTCCAGGCCTGTCTTCTGCTGTACACATAAAATCAACGACTAATACGAGCATTTTGGCTAGTTCTGCATTGTGACCAGGCAAGCATGAAGAACTGACCACAGTTCTTGCTACCATCTTGAGTGAAAATGTAAATAAATTGAAGACAAAACACGCGTGTTTGAAAAGCTGTAAAACTTTATAAAACGGTTGTACTACAACTACCGTTTTAGCAATACAATAAAGTTTTACAGCCTTTCAAATGCGCTCGTTTCGTCTTCAATTTATTAAATTTTCACCAAAAGATCAGTTCTTCATGCTTGCCTGGTCACAATGCATTAGCCGCCAAAAATGCTAGCATTACTCGTTGTTGATTTTATGTGTAGAGCAGAAGACAGGCATGGAAAACGATATGGGCTATGTGCTTTACATGATTTTCGTCTGGATTTATAATTTTAGAAATTTTTTAATTACGTACATATTTTACAATCAGAAGGTAAATTTGAAAAAAAAAACTACAAAATAAGTTGCAAGAACGGTAAGTTAAAAAGAAAAAATGGGATATTTTTAACCTGATATTTGCAAACTGATATTTGCTTGTTTGTCAGTGAATCCATGCCTTTCGCACATGCGTTAATTCTTGAGCAATGATTGTTTACTAATACTTAGTTTAAAATCTAATTGCCGTATTGTATTCCCCGAACGCCGACGATTCTGGGCCATAGGAGACTTTCTTGCTAATGCTGTACGAGACCACACTATTCATGAGGGCGCTATGAGTGGGCAAGGCGATCGATTTGTCGAAAGAAGTGTACCGATTCCGATTCGTAGGCAGGCACAAAAAGCTTACAAAGTTTGAAAAGTAAAAAAACTAAGGGTCCATAAGCAGAGTAGGTGTGTTGGTTCAAATTAAAGGATGTCATTTTGAGGCATCCAACAAAGCTGCATTGTGCTGAAACACATTGCTACCGAAGAAACAGTGACTGAATCTACCATGAGGAAACCCAGCTTATAACCATAAAAGCTAAAAACTTCCTGTATGGCTGTTCCTGAAGGTGACCCTTTCAGGTTTTATTTATTCTTTGAAGCAGATTTTCTGTTTTATAATATTTATCAAGTTCAAAACCATTGTAATGTTTATCGTTGCATTGTTGCTTTCAATTGCTTACGTACGAGGAAACTACGCAAAATTCCAGACAGGCAAGAACGATATAAGAATTTTTGCCGAATTTTCGATAGTCAATTTGCTGTTGATGGAGAAACCTAGCCGACTATCATCTTCAGGCACGTAATACAATTCCAAACTCTACCACCTATTTACAGTCCATTAGAATTAGAATTGTGCGTATTTTCCTCTGTACGTAAGTAATGTCGTCTGCTATGTTCAAGAGTATGAATCTAGACGTTTTTAAATTTATTACAGTTGCTGGGCTTTGGCATCCAACTGCTAGAAGGCATCGACCCCAACCCAGACAATTTTGTCTGTGCTGGCATCATACATACTCGAAATATGCAGATCGGCTGCTTGTTGCGGCTGGAACCGAACCGTCAAGCGCAGGTAACCCTATCTTAATAATACCGTAAATGACCAATTAGCAGCCCTGGCAAAGTTATGGCCCACCTTAAAAATGCTGCTAGGTCAGATATCGTGAAATTGCCTGGTTACAGCGAGGGGATGGGTGTAACGAGGTTATTTCACGATTTCTGACCTAAAGCATTTTAGATCGTAACTTTTTTCCGCTAGAAATTTATTAAAAAGCTGAATCATCCACAGTTCCGTGTGCTCCCTGTGAGCGGCGCTATTCTTATTACCAAGCCGATAAAATGTTTTAGCCCGTTGATTGTGGTTTTTCCTGCATCATCAAAATTAAATGAAAGCCTCAGGCATAAAGCAGACTAAATAAACTAGTAAACATATAAACACTAAATTTCTCAACACATGAGAATAAATGTATTAATGCTCAGAGACACGTGTTTTCTGCAATTGCAGAATTTTGCAGAATTTCCGCGACTTCGTATATTATGTATTTTTAAATTTCCATCAAGTAGTTGATGCGTGGGTTACCACAGGAGTTCAATGAACCAACCTTAGTGTCGCGGAATTTGCAGAAATCAAGGAGTTTTTGCAGGAAATTGCAGAATTGGGGTATTTTTTACTGAATTGCCAAATTTGGAAACAAAAAATTGATTTAATGCGGCATGGATGTTATTTTAAAATGTGTACCAGGTGAACACATCTTGTAATTTCTACACAGGTCAAGAAAGTAACTCAACTTAGTGCCTCATTTTTCAAAATACCAAAAAGTAATGCATTATGGGTTCAATTTTACACTTAATTTGAGTTGCAGAATTTAAAAAATTGGACGCAGAATCGTTATTTTTTCGCTGCAGAAAGCATCGCGGAAATAGTCATTAACTTTTCGCGGAAAACACGGGTCTCTATAATGCTAGATCAAATCCATATCACGTACACGAATTATTGCTGAATTTTCCGCGATGGAGTTTAGGCCTAAACACAGTCCGTGGACGGAAGTACAATTTGAAAAATTAATTATAACTTTGATACTCCCAATCTCCTTTTTCTATCGTATTACAGTCCTTACCACTTAACAAAAAACATCAAGGGACTGTGAAGAAGCTTCCTTATACAGTAACCGAAGATTTTTATATCCGGAAGAGAATAGCACTAAGTCTGTGTTAGTTGTTTGCAATCTGTTCGTACCGGCCCGAATATAAGGCGAATGGGGCAGGGGGTTGAAATGGTTTACTGCATGTCAGAAAGGATGTGAACGTGCAACACTCATTTGGACGAATACTGTCCCTCCAATACATGCTTGACATGACTGATAATAAAACGAATCAATTTAACTAATCCCCTTTGCTTTAAATAAAAAACATTGCCTAAAGCCATTAATCTGTCTTGCTCCTCCCCCTCCCCACTCAAGGAAACATTTACAGGTCCCCTAAATCCCCTCTCCAATGTAACTGAACGTATGCATGCTTCAGGAAACCACTTTACAGTTTTGTGGAAAACGCACCACACGTTCCTGCTTAGGTAAGAACACTTCTTTCTGTATCTCGTATTGCTGCGATAATTTCGTTTGGTACGGCGCCTTCTCTGCTAGAAATTCTGAAGACCTGCAGTGAAGCTATTTTGACTAACGTGTTTGAAGGATAACTCCTACCCTAATGGTTCGATTTTCATTCTGTTATTTTGCTTTAGCATTGGCTCACGGTTCTCTACAACTTAACAACTTACGCCACTATTCTATGACGTATAGTTCAAATTTTAGCATCGTGATGACCTTGAATGATCAATCCAAGGTCATTTAAACTAGCATCATTACATGTCCCCCAACCCATAGTATATGTACGTACATTTTCGTGGTTCTCCTCTTAGTAGATTTGGAATGGCAGTAGGCTTCTCTTAGACTTTTGAGCCACCCTGTATTGCTCAAGTGTCACAGAAAATAGGGTGCTTAAGCCAGGCTTTCATCCATTGATGTCTAGCCCACAATGCTCCTGAATCACTTTTCATTTTAGGGCATGGCTGTGAATATTCGTGTTCTTTGCTCATAAGTGTAGGGTTATTGTAGTGCTATCGTAGTCCAATGTCTGATTCAAAAAAGCTTGAGTGTAGTCATAGGAAGATGCCTAGTGATCGCCATTCGGTTTCTTTAAGCACACGAATCATTCGGCCTTAGTTCAAAGAATACATTTTACGTGTAAGCAACAAGTGGCAAAGATGACCGAAGAGGAAAATACCAAAGCATAGTTAAAATGGGTCATTGCTCACTCAGTCAATAGGGCAAAACATTTTTAGATTTTTATGCCAACTGCATAACCTTTAGCAAGACTTCAGCTTTATATTTTAACAGAAAAGTGGTCAGTTGAATGAAAAATAAATTAAAGACCGCTGGTTGCCCGGTGTTTATGACCTTTTCAACTCCACCCGTTAACCCAATGATTTTATTTATGCGGTCTAACTGTGTCACTTCTAAGGTTTGACCTATTGCGGACCGTACTGATTGCTTATGTTTAGCTGACACTAAGAAATATTACACCAGTAAGTTAAAATAAAAAAATATATACCAGCTAACCACGCATTTGTCACCAGTAATGGGTGCAAATTAACTTCAGACTTGAGAATTAATTGATTTGATTCCACGTTTGAGGATTGGGTGGAATTGATTCAACATTGGGCAATTCAAGATAATGATTTGATGGAATCTATTTTATTAATCTTTAAATCTGCTTGAGTTGATTCAAAGTGAAAAAATTGAATTTAAAGATCCCACCATACCTTTGAATTTAAGCTTAAATCAAAACTTACTGCGCATTTGCCCATCAATCACCAAAAAGGCAGGCTCTCCACCATTAAACAGGACGGAAAGCCAAATGGGCTCGAGAAGAGTTAAATAAATACGGATGCAAACTATATTTACGTTGATTTTTGGACTTGAATGTCAAGACTACCTGAGCGGGGAATTGAACCCACTACCTTTGAAACCAAATGATGAGGTCCTACCTCTTAGCCATGCTGACACGGCCTACCGTTGTTGTCTAGCCGACAGTACTCCCAATCACTTTTCGTAGTAGGGCACTGCTGTGAATGGCGGTGTTCTCTTTGCTCAAAAGTTTAAGGTGGACAATTTCCCGTGTAGTTATACAAAGAAACCCAGTGATCGCCATCTGGTGTGTAGAAGGTGCAGAACGTGTCAATCGCCTACACCATGAAAGTACTTGCGTGTGTGGGGAGGCAACATACCTTTCTAGTTGCCAGACCAAAAATATACACTACCTGTAATTTTGCTGCATTCAGCTATCGGATGCTTGTTACCCTGGAGGAGTCAAAAATTCAGGTGCGCCCAGCTCAGTCACCCCCCAATAAAAGGTGTTACGGCATTAGCCAGCCATCTCTTTACCTCCTCGCCTTTGGGTGTCATGATGCCATTGTTACCCTCTCTTGGAAAACCTTTCACTGAAAGCCTCAAGTGTCAACCGCCATCGTGCCTCACTGGCCCCTGCTCGTCGTTCACCGCTGTTTCTTCATTACCCGTCCGAAGCTTCCATCGAACCTTCATTGATCCCCACTAGATCTTCATTGGCTGTGCCAGAGTTCTCGTTCATTGCCCTTCCCATTCCTCTTGTCTTCAGCGAAAGCTCTGCCTTCACTTATAGGAAGCTTTCACCAGAGACATGCTTTCACCGATAGCAAGCCTACACCGAAAGCTAAACCCTTCTCTTGCCTTCGCCGAGGTCTTGTGTTACATTCCTTCTCTGCTTTTGCCCACGTCATCCACTTTTCACCAAAGAAGATATCTATACTTCTTCCCTTTTTTGAATTGGCCGATTCGGGCTCGTTGGTTGTCATCACTGTCCTCAAGCTCTTGTCGTAGACGGTTCTACTGTACAGCTGCATTAGCCCTTCACCGAAAGCTAAGCCTTCACTGAAAGCAAACCCTTCGCCGAAAGCAGACCCTTCACCGAAAGGATTGCTTTCGCCGAAAGCCCTGCTTCACAATGACTCTTCAGTTCAGCAGATCTCGACGCCTCCAACCAGTCCGGCTCCGGTTGACCCCAGCATCGTTTCTTACCATTCCTTAAACAACCATTAACTGCTGCTGCTCCTCTCATTTCAACGCGTTGCGCTCTGATACTCGCCGTGTAACCCGTCGTCGTCGCTTATCATTTGAGTAACTTCTGCTTCTGCCGGAACATAGTTTACACGCTCTACTGTTCATCAACCTCCCCTTCTAACACTGGATTTCTTGTCTCTCGTGAGACGCCTTCTTCCTACTGCGCCACGCTTTCTCCTTCCTGCATCGTCTCCCGCTTCATCACTCTCAAGATGCCGCGTGTGCACGGTGGCATTTTCGCAACTGACCGTGGACTAAATCCTGCAAAGATTAGGGTTCCTGACACCTGCAAATGTGCTGCAATTCTTTGTTCACGCAAGAGATATGACCCTCACATCGCCTGTCTACGTCACAGACTGCAAATATTATTCGGACCCTTGCTCAATCTGCCTGAAAATTCCACCAGATGATTGGACCATCATTTTACGCAAGAACACTGAAACCCGTTCTCGTCAAATAAAGGATCGCAGTGCTCGATTGAAAAGCATTAATTCTGCCAGTCCGAAGTCCTGTGCTCCAACCTCAAGTGCTTCCGCTACAACATCCACTCCCAGAAATCCGTCTTCAACAACCACGGTGAATCTTTGTAACCCACCTGACGACACCATCTCCAAAACTTAGAGCCTTCCGCCCTCGTTAAGCACCATCCCTGCCAATCAACTGGATGCATCTGTGCCAATCGACCCCTTGTCGCAACCCCCTAATCCAAACTCATCATTTGGACTCGATGAAAGCCCCATGAAAACCCCATCTTCCCCCAACTACGGAAGACAATCTGTACCTCAAGTAATCCTCCGCAAAAGGCTTGATCTCAAGAGCCGTGAACTTGTCCGTTTAAAACTCAACCGCACGCCCATTGCTAACAAGTTTTCTACCTTGAAAAAGAACCTTGAAAATGCAACCAAGATCATTGAGACCCAGAAACTCAACATCGCTAACCTTCTCTCAAGCAACACCTTACTCAGAAAAAAAAAGTTGAACTTTCCGGTGCTTCCTCCCATCGTCTTTCTCCATTTCTACCCTCTGGCAGAAAACCAATCATCAAAATCCATGTTCCACATCCTCCCATTAGGAAACCTGCTACGAAAACTCACCATGCTACTCAACGGTTGATCATCAAACCTTACCCATCATCCACATCGGACCTGACAGGATCCCCATTCGTTACCAAGCCGTCAACCAAAAGCACAGAACACATGCAACCATCTAGAATCCCCAAATTTGCTAGACGTGAACATGCGGGCAGCCGGGCATTTCAAACTAGTGGATTCATGCCAATCAAGCCTTACCCAGAGAAAACTATATTGCACGTCAGCTCTGGCAATGGGACAATGCCCCCTTTTTCACCCCCTCTAAGCATGAAATAAAGAAACTTTTCCTTCACCGAACTCGACAACTTCTGTGTCTTGACTGGCGGTCACGCGCCAAGGGCTATCACTTCTTTTTCACCGCCAGACCATAATTTTGCTCCATTTATGCCCAATTCTGCCTGGGGCTTTGGGATGGCCCATCTCATGCGCATTGGACGGAACAACCTCTCCCACCCAACCCTCATGCGATTGGTCATTCTATATTTTTCTTTCTCCTACGAATCACTCTTATCAACCTCTGCACCAATCAACATTCTCCACTCCAATCTGATGTTACCACCCTCCGCCTCAAGACACCATGGATCCTGACAACCTAGGTTAAGTTCTCTAAAAAAAATTGTACCCCCCCCCCCCCTTTTTTTTCTTAATAGTATGTGAATCCCTAACCAACTTCACCGTTTGGAATCACAAAGTTTCAACCCCATGCAGACACGCCTTGCGCCACATTGTCTGCTGAGACCTTTCTTCACCCTTTGGGCATATGAACTCTCCAACTTGATCTCATGGGGACCCCAGGTCATGCCCTTGGGAACTCTCCATGATGGTGGCCGCCAGCTATATTGACGAGGTCAACTGAATGCAACAAAATTACAGGTAGTGTATATTTTCAATCCGACAACTAGAAAGCCCAATTTTACCGGGTGGGAGGTCAAAATTGGTTTCTATTGCCTAAAGAAAATGTACACAACCTGTAATTACCCACCCAACCTCCCCTCTCGAGTCACCATCATGGCTGACATATGAGGAAAAGTAGAAGACTGGCTAATGCCGTAACACCATTTATGGGGGACCTGCGCATGCTGCCGCCCATGCGTGGGGGGGGGGGGGGGGGCTGCGGGGCGGGGCCCCCCGGGGTTTTTAACCCGCCAGGGTAACACGCATCCAGAAGCTGATTGCAACAAAGTTACAGGTAGTGTTTATTTTCTTTAGGCAATAGAAACCAATTTTGACCTCCCACCAGGTAGAATTGGGCTTTTTTCTATTTTTAAAAACAAGTGATTTGATTTACTCTGAAGCTGAAAAGGCCTTTAGTAACGGCTATACATAAATTCATTCGAATTTTTTAAAGCAAAGATACACAACGAAGAGAATTTTTAACCGTGGCAAGTTAGCGGCAATATTGATAGTGTCGTGTTAGCACGTGGTTTACTCCTCAACCTCAAATTATGTAATTTTCATCTGGCTAAATAAATATTTCAGCAAAATTGCTGCTACCCACAAGTTTTCTGGCTACGACCACCCAATTATAAATTTGGCTGGGTAATTGCGAATATTTGCTTCCCGTCGTCTTTGACTGATTGATTGAATAAAGCAGAGTTATCAATGATAAGATTGCTGCACATTAAAATGACAAAATGAAAAGAAATTAATTTCCTTTTATTTTGGGGGTGAGGCTAATCCCTGAAGGGAAAAGAATCTCAACTGTCAAATTATAAAATCGTGTCATAAAATCTGATCATCAGTCACTTCTTTTTTGGAATAATAATTTATTATTACTAAAAATAATAATTTTAAGTATTTATGTATACAAATATTTATATATAAAAAAAAATATTATAATATTTAATATAATATATAATATAAAATAAATAAATAATATAATAACTATAATAATATAACAATAATAATATAATATATAATAATATTAATATTATAATAATATAATATATAATAGTTTAATAACTTACTAAAAAAATGTATTATTGTTACTCCGCTGCCGGTTGTCACAGGAACTATTACTTTTGCGCTTTGTTCTTTTGTGCTTTGCCTTGGTCCTCCCCCTAGTGGGGCCTGCTCTCCATTCTTTTGTTATTACACATTGTACCTTGTAGTATGTTATAGTGAAATAAATAAAGGTCTTGCTACTACGCTACAGTGTAACGGGCCTGAATATTAGAAGGCTTTATTGTAGCTCTATCAAAACACAATTTGAATGTGCAGTCCGAACTCCGCGTCGTTAGCAGGAACACAAAATCAAAACCAAAATAAACAGAACTACATTGCGCTCAAGTTGCTGGCAAGAAGAACTGGTTTTAAAAGCTATGGTAAATGCAAAAACCGATAAACAGCGTTGACAGTGATAATATTCAGACATATTAAATGATTTGAAAACACATATAACACCTCCAAGAATGTTTCAACAACAATTCATTTAAATTTTCAAGAAGAAAACACCGTTTCTCTTCTTCAGAAGGCCACACCACAGCAGAGAACGTTCGTTCGATGGAGTAAGCGTACATCGAACGAACGTTCTCTGCTGTGCTGTGGGGTGGGCTTTTGAAGAGGAACAGTGTTTTCTTCCTCGAAAATTTAAGTGAACTGTTGTTCATGATTTACTATGGTAAATCACAATACTCCGTGAAATCGTCAGTTTTAGTGATGGTATTATCGGAAGAATCGGTATGCCATTACATTAAAACTCCTTTCCTCCCACATTTCATTGATATTAAGTGGTATTGCATCTGTGCATGGTTTGACACGGAGAAAGATAACGCGCACTATGGAAAAAACCTGAAGCGCTATTGGAAAGGTACTCCAATGCCAAAAAGATCTGCTTGCATCCTTCTCCTTCAAGGCCACAACTTCCACATCCACTCAGGAACCTATATAATTGAATTTTTTTTTACAATTTGTAGCAAAATTCAAATATACTTGCTCGTATTAATAATCAGAATAAACGAATTTGATGCTTGATGCAGATTTCCAGGATTAGTCACCGTGAAGAGACTAGTTTCTTTTCGTTTTGGCGCATTGTAGCTACAACATTTTTGGTGTTAGCTATATTTCTTTTCGTTGGCTAGGCTAGATTGACTGTGGATGGAGAATTTTCGGCGGTGGTTCGGCAGAGTCAAAAAATAATGAGGCAGCTAAATACTGTACTTCTGGTCTAGTACATTGAAGACTCAAACCGGAGACTCGGAACTTCATGATGGCACGCATATTTTTTTATTATTATTATTGCTGCTCAATTGACGTGGTACTCGTCATCCTTAGCTGTTTAGGGCTGGTTTGTTACATATCTTTGCAGCCAGTTTTCTTGCGTATAAATCATATTTTTTAGTGTTCTTTTAACAAATATCAGATGTGTAATCGAAAGTGTGTAGGTAGACTTTACTTGAACTTATTTTTATTTCTGTTTGTTAGATGTACCGCTTGACAGTGAGGGCTAGCAAAGACACCGTCTCGAAGCAAGTAGCCGACTTGTTGAGTGATCAGTTCTAGCTGGGTTGCCAAAGACTACGACCAGTTTGACACCTCCTTGCAGCTGATGTCTTTCCGAACGAAGCACATCTCGAGAGCTGCAAATGTATCTGCGTTGTTAAACATTTCTGTGCGTTGTAATAAATTTAACAAAAAAAAAACACTTGGCAGGTCCTTGTCAAGAAGTGTATCCTTGGAAGTAGGTCGTCTGCATACCATTTAACAGAAATGCATTATTAATAATAACCTTTGTGAGATTGTGCTGTTCTTCCCTTCCCGTTCCTCGTCTAAGTTCAAGCCAATGTTTAACATAATTTTGTTGTCACACGTGTAGCTGTTAACTAATTTAGCATCTGGGACTGTGGAAATTTCACGGTTAAAACTTTAAACGTTACCAGTGCCTATTGATGTACAGGCTTAGCTGCAAATTAGGCTGTTAAAGCAAATTGATCTATGAACTATCCGTTTATAAGTTTTTGCGGTCTTTCCTTTGAGCTGTTGCTATTTGATTTAGTTTCATTTTGAAAGATTAACTCTTTGTGGAAAAACTTGTCCCGATTAAGCCTTATGTGGCAACTGTTAGTTAACCAGTAGCCGTAGCTGAAATATTGAAGTTAATCCATTAATGTTGCCGCATTATTATAGATCTGAACACGTTTAAAAACTGGGCCTGCTAAACGGGTGACTAAGCGCGTGTATTGACGTGTGCCAGAAATAAATTGTGTACAATTATGTGAAAACGATATTTTACAGTTAGTAGGCAAATGAAATTATATACGATATGTTTTTTGTTGATAACTGTTGACAGTTAAATGTAATTAGGTGGGCTGTTGTCAGCTGCTGTTTTGGTCTGTTGCACCGAAGACATTACAGTGAGCTATTGGACGTTCTTTTGTAACTCGTTTAAGGTTTTGGGGTACATGGGTGTAAGTTTGGATACTTGCTCATGCTGTATGAAGCAACTGAACAGGTTAAATAAGTTCCACACGCACGGTAGTATTATATAAGCATGTAAATTGAACTGTACCTAAACCTTGTTATCTGACAACAGATTGATATTGGTTTAAGTTAAAACATAACAGTAACAAACTGTGAACCTAACCAAATGACGTCACACTTGGTATGTTTAACGTCTAAAACAAGAAATTTTGAGCAGGTCTGATTATTATTAATTTAGTAATTTCATCCTCTGTTTCCACCTGTGGAAAACTGAAAACGAAACTCAAATGACAAAATAAATATCCTCTTAAAAATAATTTGCTCAGGAAACCGAGTATATACGGTTTATTCACTTGGTAACCATTTTATTCCCAACCCGTTGAGACTGGTAATGTGAGATAAGGGTTAAATGTATGTTAATTTGTAGTTGGCAAAATGTATGTAGATTTGAGGACCAAAAATACACAAGGCTACTGGGAATTAAGCTTGTACTTCCCAGCTAACCTTTGCACGCATCATAGTATTGTTGTTGTTTATTGTTGAATTGGGTCTGTAAGACACGTTTTGTCGAGTTGTTTAAAAATGTCTTCGTCAACTTGGCAGAGTTAAACCCTCACTCCCATCATGCGTCATAATGTCATATCCCATCGTAACACAAGTGCTACTATTCTGAAAGTATTAGCTTTATCTGAATCTGATAACACAAAACCATCTCGTCGGCGGACGTGTTGTCCCATTCAGCTTTATAATTTTTTGCTTCAATGGAACTTAGGAATGCAGCTTAATACATTAGTATGTTGGGAAATGCTTA